>OY757908.1:56454322-56666822 GCA_963585895.1 Sepioteuthis lessoniana
AAAGTATGAAACCTAGCGTCACAGACATAAACCTATATATATATATATATATATATATATATATATATATATATATATATATATATATATCTCCCTAAAACTTGTTCCACCATTAACTCACTGAGTGAGCTAGTGATAGCCATAAACCTTTAATATATATATATATATATATATATATATATATAGAGAGAGAGAGAGAGAGAAAGAGGCTGTTGTAAGTCCTACAAGAGAAAAATGAATATTTTGAAATGTAAGTGAGTAAAATTCGATAGCTACTACACCAAGGTGTAGGGGAGGACGCAACTCCTTTCCCTGGATTGCTCCACTTTTCCCTTGATCCGTACCTTATAATGCTGAGTGTTAAGCAAGGAGGCGTCAAGTACCATTTTATTCTGTATGTGTATATATATGTATATGTATATATGTATGTATGTATATATTTGTGCAACACGTCTTTCGAACATTTCATTCCTCATTAGGCGATTGAATTGTGGGTTGTTTGTTGACTATCTTTACAATATCGACTAGAATAATCTATGAAGTCCCCCACCCTCGATCATAAAGATATTCAACATACAAAGGACAATTCTAACGAACGAAGAGGATTGGTATGTCCGAAACACGTTTCGTACAAATATATACATAAACGGAATAAAAAAAAAGAAAAGAAAATGAACACTAAATGCCCAATTTAAAATTATTTGCGTACATCAATATGCGACTAGCAAAGGTATGGACAACTATCGATAGGTTATCGATGATATAGAAGTCAAACTATAAAATGCAATTTTTTCCAAGCAGCAGTTTTGCCAATTCTACTATATAGATGCATGACATGGATGCTGAATAAGCCTATAGAGAAATGGCTAGACAGGAACTGCACAAGAATGCTACGAGCTATAGTGAACAAATTCTGGATGCAACACCCTACAAAACAGTAGCTGTTCAGCCACTTACCTTACATCTCTAAAACAATCTAAATAAGATGGACAAGACATACGAGACACACCTAGATAAGTAAGGACGAACTTATAAGCGATGTTCTCCTGTGGATCCTTTCACACGAACATGCAAGTGTTGGATGACCAAGCAGAACTTATCAGCAACAGCTTTGTACGGACACAGGATGTAGTCTAGAAGACCTGCTGGAAGTGATGGAAAAAAGAGACGAATGGCGAAAGAGAGAGAGAGAGAAAGAGGGAGAGAGAGAGAGAGTGTGTGTGTGAGTCAGGGAAATCCATGCAAATAGCACATGATGATATATATATATATATATATATATATATATATATATATACCAAATTCTCCGCACGAGCAGGTTGTAACACAAGCTCATTTTTAATATGAGTTGACCAGGTTAGAATTAAGAGTTTCTTTCTCTTAAAACAGTTGCCAAACTAAAATTGAAGAACTTAGTCTGCCCTGCTATTAACTCATAGCTGTAGGAAAAATAGTTGGATTTATGGGGTGCAGAGGATTTGTTATTTTAAGGAAGGAAGGAAGGAAGGAAGGAACCTTTTAAATTTCCACTTCATTTTCGAGTTTAATATGGCTATTCTGTAATGAAGAAATGTCTTCCAGGACTATTAAGAAACAGTCGCATCTCCCAAATGCGGCGTTGAAATGAATTAGTTATTTTCAGTGGGTGATAAGTCCAAAGTCGGTGGTTATATCCAGTTGATGTTTTTTGTGAGGTATGTTAGCAGAGACCACTGCTAACAAGAGAGTCCTTTCTGGTGAATTGTGAGTTTGAAGGTCCGTCCTGTGTCTTGTAGACGTATTCAGAAACGGCTGCTACAAGTGGGAGGGGGAGCCAGCATGCCGCTAAGCGGACATGTGGTTTTCCCCACTAGCAGCAGGATAGGAGTCATTCTTTCCAGTCCAAGTGGTCACTGCTGAAAGAGAGAGAGAGAGAGAGGAGGTTTCTTTGGCACTAATGTCTTGTCTTTTAGGCATGCTCAGCTCCCAGTTCCAGTCAGAAGTTTCTGGGAACTGCTACACTTTTGGATTTATTTGGGTTTTTATTTTTATTTTTTCTAATCCCCACAGATTCATACCTTTTCCAAGTGTATTAGTGCTATGTGAATTGTAAACAATATATGATGAAATAAACACAATACAAGAGACCTTTCAAAATAATTCTGTTCTCCTTTTTTTACACAAGAAATCAATATCAACAATAAAATTCCATTTCTTGGTGTACTAATAGACACAAGCAATATGGACCTTTGGGGAATGTGGAGTACTCTTTCATTGCCATCACTCCCAGGCCCAATCTGGCCCAGGGTGGTAGCACCTGATAGGATCCTATCTATGGGTCAAATAGAACTAAAATGTGTACTAATGCTAAACTGAATTACTTGAAATAGAACTATTTTTGACATTGAAACTGTACTTACACAAAACTGAATTTTTTGAAATAGGACTGTTTGAATAATCTGAATAGCTTGAAATAGAATTTTTTTTGATAATTAAACTATGTACTCATGCTAAACTGAATTGTTTGAAATAGAACTGATTATTTGTATAAAAATAGATTTGGCATTAAATAACATACAAAGGTTAATATGCCATGAAACCCAAACCAACCAACCATCCAACAGTTTGTTCTATTTGACCCATAGATAAAACCCTGTCAGGTGTTACCACTCTTGGTCAGAGTAAACCTGACAGTGATGGCAATGAAGGAATACTCCACATTCCCCAAATCTCCAAGGCTGGTGCCTTGTCATCAGATAGTTTAATGTCATATCCAGGACACTTTTTAGAGGGGTCTTAACTCTCTGCAGAGATGCAGTTGGTGTATTCTACATCCCCAGCTGGTTCTGGATCAGAGTGAACCTTGAAGTAATGGCAATGAAGGTGTACTTCACATTCCCTAAAGGTCTAGGACTGGAGCCTCACCAACAGATTGTTTTGTGTCATATCCAGGACACTTGTTTGGGTGGGTGGGGGTCTTGCCCCTCTGCATAGATAAAGTCAGCATATTCTACAGCCTCATCGAACAAAGCTGACAGTAACCAAATGTAGCTTAATGTTGTTGCAGAGGTGACTTCTGGATAACTGTGATAAAAGGTTAATGATGAAATGAATTATGAATGAAACATGCAAATAGAAAACAAATAACAGGAAGTTGAGAAGAGGGGACGTCTTTTATCTATTTGTATATTTTTTGTCATAATCAGTCATTTACCAACATATTTTTGTGTATTTATTAATTTTGTATGTCTACAATGAACCTACCATCCCATTAGCTTAATGGTTAGAGTGTTTACCAATGGCCTGGGCGACTGGGTTTCAATCCCAGGTTGAGTCATATCAAAGACTCAAAAATGGTACTTGAGGCCTCCTTGTTTAACTCTTAGCATTATAAGGTATGGACCAAGGGTAAGTGGAGCAGTACATGAAAAGAAGCAGCACCCCCGATCGACACCTCGGTATAGTAGCTATTGAAAAGGGAGCCTTTGGGTTGCCTTCAACTTTGGTTGGCCAATTTACTTACAATGTACATAAATGTTTTTAGCTATTGTTTTTTTTTATTGCTTACTTGTGTGTCAATCTTGAATTTCTTTGAGGATTAGATTCTATCATTCATGAAATTCAGAACTTATATTTTGATACAGTAGTAAAATACATAAGGTCTTTTCTCTAGAAATACTGGACTTCTACTCTCTATGCAGGGGGTAGCTGGACCCAGACCCACTATATTTTTCATGACAAAATAAGAAAAAGTTATTCTAAAAAATGATGACACATTTGGATATTTTTCTATGAAACGGTTATTTTATTTTTCAGTTTGACGAAACAGCTGGACTTAGAGCTCAATCTTTCATGTTATTATTGCAATGAGTTACCATACTAAATGAGGGATTTTATTGGGGAAAGTATATTATTGAACTTGGTTCTCCAACTCATTCAAAGTTAACATAAGTTCATTTTTAATGTGGGGCCTTCCCACATACAAATGACTGGAGCTAAGAATGGCTTTGCTCCATTGGCATTCACCTGCAGGACGACAATAAATATCTCTCTTGGATAAATGGGACATATCCGAGACTTCTCCTCATGGTTACATGTCAATCCAATAATTCATCTAGGTCTCTTTGGTATTCGTTCTTTGAATATTAAAGACATGCTTTTTATCTCTGTTCTTTGAATGGTAGACTCTTTGTTTCCTCTCCTGGCGATTGATGTCTCTTGTGTGTAACTGAAATGTAAAGCTTATATGGATATGTCAACCAAAAACTTAAGTAAGACTTTTACTGTTTTTGTATCCCTTTTATATACTGTTTGTTCACAGAACAATATGTGCATATTTTATTGGTTGGAAAATATTTGTGTATTCTTGTCAATATTTCTTGTATGTATATTGTATATCTATTATGTGTAAATGAGCCTAACTTGTCTTTCTTTTTGTTTATTCAGTGTTGGTATATCATTAGATATACTTATGTAAATATTGGACTTGGTGAGTTGAGACTTGACTAAATATCCTCCTTAGCACCAACCAATTCTGTACCCCATTATGGAGCACCCAGGCAGCAGGGATTAACCCTGACTCTACCACTTTAGTGCAATGGTGTAGAATCTATCTGGGAGTGGGGGGGGCGTCCTTACTAAAGCTCACACGAATTGTAATTCCCAGTTTCAAAAGACCAACGTATGACTCAAAAATTTCTCTGGGGACTTTATAAAAGCAATTTTTTTTAACATTTAAATGATTTTTATAAACAGTTTATCAAAGAAATGTTGGGTTGATTGACTTAAAAATAATTTCACAATTTCTTCTTACAAATATATACTGCGTGATTTTTTAAGATCATATAACAGAAGCAAAAATTTTTTTTTCATTTTCGGTTTTGGTGGAGGAAATATGTTCTAAATAAAAGACAATGACCATTTTAAAATATCCTTTGATATTCTTCATTTTTAATAGAATAAACAATGGTAATTTCTGTGTATTCTAAATAAAAGCAGAAATTAGTGCCTTGTTTTTTTGATAAGTATATCTTTCCTCTTTTCATTGAATAACACTTTGTTTTTAAAATAGACAAATGTATACAGTGAATATCTCTGTATGTGTCTATTTTGATATATTTTTTAATTTTTCACTGCTTTCTTTTTTATTGAATAATACTGTTTTGAGTTAGAGTTTTGTTTAACAGCATATCAACCTCTGTGTAAGGCGCCTCTGGTGGTGTAATGGTTAGCAAGCTCGACTAGCAAACCTACACGAGTGAGTTTGAGTCTCATTGGGTGCCCCTTTCATATGGCCTTGTGCCACATCTAAGCAAAAAGCTTAGTAAATTTCCATATCAACCTCTGTGTATCATTTAATGTCAAGAAAGGTTAAATTGGTTTTGTCTTCTAAGTAGGTTTTAGGGCATGGGTTTTTATGATAGTTTTTGATTCTATTTGGCCAGATATTGGTGAAAAAGTTGATTTGGTTAGATTTCAGTGAAAAGATGAGTTTTTTGGAAAACTCAAGATGTTCTATGGTTTGGTTGGTTTTATGGCACAAGAACTCCTACAGGTCACTTAATGCCAAACTTGATTTATACACATATTAAACCTAACATTTACAAACAAATACTAAGTAGATGATATTCCAAACAAGCCACCTGAATAATACTGTTTTAAATTTGACAAATATTGAGATGTTCTCACTCACTGCCTTCTTTCTTTTCTTTCCATTGTTTTTGTTCTTTTCTGCTTCTTTCCTTCCTTTATTTTTCCTTATTTTTTTGCTTCCTTTCATTCTTTTATTTCTTCTTATTTCCTTTGTTCCTTTTATTTTCATTTAGCTTTTTCCTTTTTCTTTTCTTTCCTTTTCCTTCTGCTTCTTACACTTTTCCTTCCAGTTTTTTATTGTACAAAAAAACCCCACTCTTATTATGTAAATATTTCTTAGCAAGAAACATTCCTAATTTCAGCAAAAACTAGTTATAAATCCCTATATAGAAGAACACACCAGTACTACTCCTGGCAAAAATTATGGAATTAACCCATTTTTAAATCTATTTTAGGCAAACATATACTGAGTAAATATTAATTTTTTTCACTACTTTCTTTCCTTACCTTCTTTTCCTTCTGTTTGGTTGGTTTGGTTTCTTTGTTTAATGGCATATCAATGCTTGTAGGTTATTTAATACCAAAGCCATTCTACAAGAAGAACAGTAGTGGTACTATTTAACCCATAGCTGGGAGGATAAGGGGGTTCATACCTTTCCCAAGGGTATTTGCCTGAAAGTTAACGTAATAGCACGACTGGAGTACGAACTCGCTGACTACGATTCCAGAGTCCATCGCTTTAACCATTACACCATGAGAACACCCCACCCTTTCCTTCTGTGTCCTTCCAGTTTTTAAATGAGTGAACACAACCTTCCTTCTTATGTAAATATTTTCTAGCAAAAAACACTTTTGATTTCATCAAGAACCAGTTACATGTCTTTCTTTATAGAGAATATAGACACACTCACACACACAGACATACACTCACTCGCATGATTCCATATACAGAGCATTACAGAAGCTTCAAAAACATTCAGAAGAGTTAGAATCATCAAAAGATGCTGTTTTTTTTTTTATTTCACTCTCTTTAGTAATTGGGGACATCAGTGAGACAAGTGGTAGAGTGGATGGAGACCAACTGAACCGTTTAAAGATATGAGAAGAGCTGATTCCTACAAAATAAAGAATCAACCCCACACATTGTGTCCATCATCCATTTCCGCATACTCCCATGACTTTAGAAAGTGAATGGAGAGAATACAGCAGGCATGGGCAAGCATTTTCAAGAAGTAATCTACATAATAAGACATGGCTCATCATCAGGATATATTACTAAAAATAAATCAAAAAGATTTTCACAACAGAAGACCATAATAGGAAAAAGTTGATTTTTTTAAATAAAAAATTGAAGTCTAAGGTGGGCCATTCAGAAAAGAATGTGGGGTGCACATGACCCACAGTTTTCAGTTTGGACATGAATGGATTAAACCAGCAGAGTATCCTATATTTGAGACAAGTTGCTTTTCGTGTTTTCCCTTTGCCAAGTAGACAAGCTGTTATCACTGATATAGTAGTTGTTGGTGACTATGTAAGACATCAAATACCTGTAATGTAATGAATTCCTCAACTTACTGGATATCGTGAACACTCAAAATAATTGTCAAATGGCAATATGTAGATTGATAAAGACGATTTTTTTTCCAAATTGTAAAAAATAAAATGTATGGACAATGAACAAACTCATTTCAAAGAGGAAAATTATTTTACTGGTGAGCTTTCAGATGCTTTTTCAAAGATGACTTCAAAGAGAAACATTTATCACAAACTTCACAAATAAATATATCATCACTGTGTGTCGTCATATGAGAATTTAACTGACGTTTGCAAGAGAAACCTTTCCCACAAACTTTACAAACATTATCTTCAATATGAATTTTTAAATGTCTTCTTAAGTGAAACTTATTAAAGAAAGCTTTGTCACACACTTCACATCGAAATGGAGCATCTCCGGTATGTTTTCTCATGTGTACTTTTAAGGCAACATTTAGAGAGAAAGACTTGTTACACAGTTCACACTGGTAAGGTGTTTCACCTGTATGTGTCCGTACATGTTCTTGTAAATGGTCTTTTCGTGATAAAATTTTTCCACAAACCTGACAACGAAAGGAAGTATCTATAGTATGAGTTTTCATGTGCTTTTTAAGGTGTCTGTTGCAAGCAAAAGATTTATCACATGTTTCACATGGAAAGGGAGTCTCAGTTGTATGTGTTCTCCTATGCCGTTGTAAGTTACCATTTACTGAGAAAGCTTTTTTACACACTTCACACTCAAATGGAGTCTCTCCAGAATGGGATCTCATGTGTCTTTTTAGGTTACCTTTAAGAGAAAAAGATTTTTCACACACTTCACATTTAAAGGGAGTTTCCCCAGTATGTGATCTCATATGCCTTCTGAGGTCAGTTATCTGAGGAAAAGTCTTATTACACACATTACATTGATAGAAAGTTTTTGACCCAGGCACTTTTAAAGCACAATTCTGAGTTGTGGGTAATGCATTACACTTATTTTTCTCCTTGTGTGAACTCAAATGAGTCTCTAAAATTGATTTTGTACTAAAAGATTCTCCACAAATGTCACTTGGAAAATTCATGATAGCAAAATGTTAACTTGAAAGTATTTGCATGCAGGTTTGAGCACAAACTGTTAGCTTTCACTTGAAGAAAAAAACTCCTCAGAAACAATCCTGAAGTCACACTGAAAGCACCAATTCCGGCTAGATCCCCAAAGTTACGCAGCGATGAACCACTTAAGGAACAACAGGTATTTTAAGCAACCTGAGGCATGCGTGCCATATTTATGAAAAGCTTAGTAAATAACAGCCTGGGAAACCTAAAAATAAAAATGTAGAAAAATTTGCTACAAGTGATGCATAAATCAAAAAGATATCATATAAAAAAATATAAAACAAAGAAAATAGAATTTATCAGATGAAAATTCTGTCCTACATTGTCATGTTAAAAGCTTCCAGCATTCATATAGTACAATTTCTAGTCTAGAAAATATTAAAGTATACAAAGTTTATGATACAGCAAAAATACCAAAGTGATACAGTATATATATATATACATGTATGATAGACATATAGTTACAAACAAATGTATTGATAAATAGATAAAATATTTTTTAAAAATGCTAGAAACTTTTGCATAAACCTAATATATTGTAGTGTTTTCATATATAAGAAAACAGTTTTTTTGGGGGGGGTATTTTTAAATCTTGGCTCTATTTTGTTAAGATAGAAAGAAAAAATTGCTCAAAAATCACAAATTTAAATAATACATAATTGTAGCCAGCATTTCTGAAGGTGTTAATAATTTTTGATGACTCACAATTTCTGAAATTTGTAAAAGAAAATATGACAAACAGCTGAAATGATCTTTTCTTTATATATAGGTTGAATTCTGAAGATTAAATAAAAGCAATTTGCATATAGTTATATAGATTCAAATATTCTTGATGGTAACAATTTATACACAGTTTATGATTTCAAGTAACTATTCCTATTTAATTGTAAGAATTTTTTTCACACAATTATATATCAAATATTCCTGTCTAATACAAATAATTTGCACACAATTACATGGTTTCGAGTATTGCAATCTACAACTAATAATTCATACACAATTTTATTGTTTCAAGTAACTATTACAATATAATAATACTAATCATTTGCTTGCACAGTTATATGGTATAAAGTATTCCTATCAAATAATTTACAGTTACATGGTTTCAAGTATTATTATCTACTACTACTAATTATATTTCTATCAAGTACTAATGATTTTCAAATAGACGTATTTGACCCATAGATAGGATCCTAACAAGTACGATCATTTGTAGAAATTTTGTTAAGGAACTGGTGATCCTGTTTCACTGAACAGCAGCAGCCCCTTGGGGTCACGTGGCGTCCATTATAAAAAGGAGCTCCACTGGAGATTCTCTATTTCTACTTCCACTGCTGTTAGCAGGAGGTCCATTTCGTAGCAGCTCTTGACGGCATACGTATTTGGTACCTTCCACCAGCCAGGACCCGAGAGCAACAAGCGCACGTGCTGAGTTAAAAGGAACAGGACACACAGACAGTCAAGTTCCAGCAGGCATTTTATCTGCAAACCTTCACTTACCTTCACCAAAGTTGTTGTATATAAATTTTGTTGCACGTATAAGTCGTTCACCCCTTTCTTCAAAAGCTGTCAACCCAAATCTCTACTGCTGTTGAAGTACGTTTTATTCTTTTACAAAACGTAGGAATAAACCGGGCTTTTCGGGGTTTATAAAAATCCCCATACATTCCGTGTCAGAGTGGACCTGAGAGGAATGGCTATCTCCCAGAGCATTAGAACTAATGTTTACTTTCATATCTCGAACACGCTTTGTTTTTTAGAGGGGATTCTTACCCTTCTACAGCGATTTTAGTCGACAGGGTGACAAATTTTAATCTGTAGAAACTAACAGGAAAGCCCCTAAAAATTATAAAAATAGCATCTACTTTTTTTTTATTTGCGAGATAAAAAATCGCAACTTTTTTCTTTTTAGACCTCCGTACTTGTATAAAAACATACACAAATTTTGGGTTCAATTTGCATTAAATCTACATTATAAATTGAACATTCCGTGTCATAAACAGGGACACAAAGCGATGTACGATTTAACATTTTTATAGGCAAATCGAACCTCCACTTCAGAACAACTTCTCACATTACCTTTATAAGAATTTTAATTTTTTTCAAATGATGAGTAAAATCTATTTCCTTTCAATTTAAAAAAAATTAATAAACTCTCAACCACCCAACAAAAAAAAACTTGAAATCCTTAAAAACAAAAACTGATCATACATAATATAAACAAACAAATTTAATTTTGTATAAAACTTAATTGACCTTTTAACTTTATAAAAATTTAAAAAAATAGAGATGCGTTTCGTTAAACAATAAAGAATTTCCTTTTTTTCCTTATCTTTTTTTTTTTTATTTATCATTTTTTGTCGATGTTTATATTTGGCCTAACAACGAAAATCTTTGTGCAATTTAAGAAAAGAAAGCATAGTGAAAAAAGATAGTCTGGACTATCTTTATTCACTTGTACTGAAAAGAAAAAAAAATTTTATCATAGAATTAACAGAAACGTTCAAAAGTAAAAAAAAAATATGTGTCTATTTACCTTAAAAACCATTCGGTAATCAAGTTTGGAAAGCCGTCTCTTAGATGTTCAAAAGAGAAACAGGAAGTGAGCGGTGTTCTATCAACAACAATCCCTTGAAAAGATTCTTCAAAGTAACTCGCAAGGTATTTATTTAACATATTAAATTCTTATGTTTAGATTATTTTCTCATTGCTTTATTTAAAATTTAAATAAGTGAATTATTAGTGTACTAAAAGTATTTTTTTTACATATTTTCACCCCAAAGTTTATTTTATATATTCATCCAAAGACTATGACTATATTCTTAACATCACTGATTATTTAACCGCACCTTTTCTCTCAAATGCTAAAATAACGGATACAACTGTGAGATTCTGGCTATTTTGAGGCATCATTTCAAAGTGGACCCCAAAGTCGCTGAAACTACTCACGGAATTCGGAAGTTTTAAGGAAATCAAACAATATCTCTCTGTGCTATCCCAAAGCTGGTTTGGTAATGCAGTATACGTACGATAACATGCACTGAAACACCGGAAATTAACGCCTTCAACGGTGAAAGTATAAACGAAAATCAATCAATCATTATTTTAAAAAAATAAATTTTTAATTCTGACGTTTCGTAAAGTAGGAGGTCGGAAAGGGAGGTATACGTTTAATAATTTTCACCAAGGCTCTTGTGGGGGGAGTATGTAATATGGTTATTTCAGTAGATTGCTCTCTAAATTATTCCCACCACAAATACAACACAAAACTTTACAATCACGCAAAAGAAATGGAATAGAACACCACGTACATTAAACAACGAACAATTTAATAAGCATATAACAGAATATGAAAACAAATAAAATACATGATGTGTAAATGGCCTTTTGGAAAATAAAGTTTGACAAGAAGAAAACAAATTTGTTGAAAGATGTGTGTGTGTTCATGTTAACGAAGTCCGTAAATAAGTCGTTCTTACATTAAGTTTATAGCGGGTTTTATGACTGTGGCGACAGCGTGTCGCGTTGATGAAAGAGAGTTTGTCGGGTTTTTCTTTTGAGTATAATTCTCGGCCATTTGAAGAGAGTTCATGAACTTTAGTTGAGGGAGGAAAGGAATTTGTCGGAATATATCGGCTACTGCTTTACTGGCTTAGTGGCTTGTTTTCGTCTGTGTCTTCGATTGTGTGTAAGCTTGTTTCTTGTGTCTGTGGCTTCCTAACTCTGTGTTATTTATATCCTACAGGTGAATCAAAGAATCTCCCTAAAATTTTGGCGCTGAGACATTTATTGACCAATCAGATTTGTATTTTACTATTTTATTTTCGAGCCTAAATATTTTCTGTTTGGTCACTTCTGATCCAAATTTTCTAGAATGTTCTATTCTATGTTTTTAGCTGATTGGTTGAAAAATATAAAAATGTAATTTAAATGCTAATTCGGTTTTGATCCTAAATTTCTAGTATGTTCTTAAGTATGTTTTTATTGCTTATTTTAAAGCTAGAAAAAATTTGTATCCTATACTCTACAGTGAAAAACATATCTAATCAAAAATGTTATTTCCTCTTTGTTTTCTTGATGTAGTCGATAAATGTTAATAAAGATAACACAATTAACACATGTGCTACAAAAATAGAGAAGTTTTATTCTTTGAGAGATCTGAAAATGAAGAAATGGAATCACTGTGGACAGCAGTGAATTCTTGGCCAGCAAGTGGGGTTGATGGCTATCGTCCAAGTTGACAGTTGTAACTTGATACAGGTTGTCTGGCGGTCAATCAAGCTTGGGCTGTTGTGAGAATCTGAGACAGTCTTATACGTCTCGCTTTGGGGACAAGTGAACTGTTCTCACGTGCCTTTGAAGATGTTTTGACTTTACAGAATTTGGGAGAATCACGCACACGTACGTTAGCTCGACAAATTCCTAACACAGAAAGTAACCGCGTATTTTCAGCACACCAGATTGGTCAAAAATGTGACCGAGTGTTTTGATATTTTTAATTGGTTTTTCCCTAAATTCTTGAATTTTCTGAAACACGTGCGTAGGTGTTTTTTAGACTTACAAACACGCCAAAATTAATCCATTTTTTCTAGAACTTTATAGGACGAGGAAATTGCATCATTTCCTATAATGTCTAATTTTTACTTTTGTTATGACAAAAGATATTCATGTATTCAGGCAACTTCTTCAGACTAAAATTTGTCGTGTGTGTCAGAATCAGCAACTTATTCTGATTAAAAATCGTTGTACGTTTCAGAGTTAGCAAATTTTTCGGACAAAAAATTGTAATTTGTTTCAGAGCTTACAATCTTTCTAAGCTAAAAAATCATGTGTTTCAAAATTAGCTCCTCCAGTCTCTTTTCCGGGTTCTTGGGGATTGTATTAAGAGCTCCAATTATGATTGGTACTACAGTCATCCTCATCTTCGACGATGTCTTCAGCTCGTGGGAAAGGTCCAGGTATTCCTCCAGTTTTTTGCTTTCTTCTATTTTTTACTCTGAAATGGAAAAATCTACTAAATGACGAATTCTTTTTTGTTTGATTAAAACTAGATCTTCTGAACAGAATTAGATGATCTGTTTGTATCTCAAATTCCCAAAGATTTCTTTTTATTATTCTTGTTGCTCTCTCTTGCTGTTACGAATCTTTACTTGGTTTTTATGACTGTTTTACGACTGGTCCATTCTGATTGACTGTTGGAAGTTCCTGTGGCATAGTGGCAAACGTGTTGGATTGTAACATCGTTGAGTTTGAACTCTAGTCATGCTATTACATTCACTTCCAGACTAAATGCTCCTGGGAAAGGCATAAACCCACTTATCCTTAACAGCTGAATTGAATAGTAAAATTACTGTTCTTCTACAAGGATGTCCTTGGCATTAAATAACCCAGGAAGGTTAATATGTCATTTAATAAAGAAACCAACCAAATAATTCTGAGTAGCAGAATAATGAACTGAAAATAAGGAGATAGTTTCTGATAAGATTTGAAGTTGCATCCCTTATCTTAAGGATTCCTTCCAATGTGGGATGCAGCTTTTGGTTTGTTTCACTGTTAAGGAGTTTCGTAAGAAGTAATGCCATTTTGATAATATCATTTTCCACTTGAAATAATAAATAATTGAAATAATAAAGAATATTTACATTCTATTTTAAAAAGTGGTAGGATTCTACTCATTCAGTACAAATACCACGGTCTCATCTCGAGTGAGTGTCAACAAAGTGATTTTAAAAAATGTAATAAAAAATCATAAGAAGCTTTTAGCCCCATTTTTTTGTAGAATTGAGGCAAATCTCTTGGTGAAATTTGCTCTTCCTGAGTCCCCAAGCAGGATTGTCTGCCCGGTCGGAGGGTTCAGGTATGAAATAATATGGTGATTAATTAATTATATTAATTATTTTATTTATTTGGTAACATTGTAAGTTAGCAAAGGACTTTGAATGTAAGAGTAGTTCCTCGCAAAGACCAATCGAGGCTTGTCAACCGGCGCGGGAAAATAAGGGTTCGTGTTTTTAGAAACTATGAAGCAATAAGTAATTAAAATAGTTCATATCTAAAAATTACAGAATTTGAAAATTAACGTTAAGTTTTGAAATCCGAAGGGAGAAGTTGGGTTAGATGTTGTTGCAAATCAGTGAAAGATGGAGTGGTGGGGTGACTGCAAAGGAGTGACGTTGATAAACACTTACAACGTCTTCCTCTCTCCTCATGTTTGCGTCAGACTGCTATGAAATTGCACCAGTCTAAATAAAGCAGTTTCGTATCGGAAACAGAAGAGTCGCCTAATATGTTTTGAATTATAATATCCAACATGGTCCATCGTATTATAAACGGATTGTACCCACCAGTCCTGTACTCAATTATAATGATACTTTAACTTATAATCACTAAGCCCAGTCGGTTTTTATGTTATAATATCTATTGGCCCTGATGAAGACTTCCAACTTATATTTATCACACCAAAAATAATTTTGATCAATATTTTTGTATTCAGACAAAAACTTTGAAGTCAAAACGCGTCGGCACAATAAATAAAACAAATATTCAAATATACTAACATATATCTTTTTTCCGTTTTACTTTTTTCCACACACACACATATATATATATATATATATTACTACCATTATTATGATACTATCACAGCTTTATATATTACTACCATAATCATAATACTAACACGTCTCTATATATTACAAACATAATTATAATATTATCACTTCTCTATATATCACAAACATAATTATGATACTATCACTTCTCTATATATTACTACCATAATTATTATACTAACAAGTCTCTATATATTACAACCATGATTATAATACTATTGTAGCAGAAAGAATTTCAAATTATTATTTTGTGCGGGAATTGCTTTGGCCGTTGGAGTTCGAATTTATATATTTCGCCCAATGAAAATGACTGATGCCATTCTGCCCGAGTCACCTACCCCGGGGCAACATAAAAGGCCGCGCTAACCATTTCTCGCCCTCTTATCGCTTCCCCACTGGCCAGTAGCAGGACAAGTCAGTCAACATGACAAAGCACATACTTTTCTCTTGGCCTCCTAGCTGCAGGCCAGACCAGACAACAATAGAGAGCACATTCTTTCTCTTCGCTTCCTAGCAACGGGAAAGACCAGCCAACATGAGAGAGCACATTCACTCTTCTTCTCTGACTCTCTCTCACATATTTCGAGCAGTCCGCTAAGCACCATGAGGAGACCAAATCCAATTTATGGGCCATTGGTGCCTGGGAAATCATTCTTTTATCATTCATCTTTTTTTCTAAACCAATGGATCCTTGGAGAAACAAATTGGATATTTTTCAACTCCTGTTTTAACTTCAGCGTTTTAATTTCTGTCCTGACGACATCATCTCAACTCCTGCTCTGACATTCAGCTACTTTGTTTCTTCTCAACTCTACAACTGTTTTACTTATCCCTGCGCCTTACAGCAGAAAGATTACTTTTGTCTCAAGCTGTTATTAAAACTTCCAAATTGAAAACTATCAATATCTTCGTCAACTCATTTGTTCTTCATTTTAATATAACAAGAGGCAACAGAACTCTACAACCTCAACTGCCATTTTTGTATAAATGGTAATCCTCATCTGACCTATTGTTATACTATCACGTCTTTATATATTACTACCATAATTATTGGTGAATAAGACACAACCTTTCCAGAATTTTCAACTCAAAAGTCAGTTGTTCATATTATATGAGAACTGTATAATTAACTTTTTTTTCCTTGGCTACATTCCTCACAATATTTGGCACGGGATAACTGAAAGTAAGTTATTTCTATAGTCCAAACAAATGTTGTTTTTTTACGCCATTACAATGGAAAATGTGTCTGTTTATAATTTTGTTTTTCTGAATGTGAGCTAAACCATGTAACTGTGTGCAAACAAATAACTATAATTAAATAGAAATAATTAATTGAAACCATATAATTATTAGTACCTGACTGGAATATTTGAAACCATACAACTGCATGTAGATTATTTATATTAGTTATATGACATCAATTATTCCTGTGTGCAAAAAAAAAACTACACAAAAAAATGTAAATATAGATTTACAATGAATGCGATTCTCTAACCTCTGTGCATAAAATGACCCTATATGGGTTGACATGCCGTTAAAATCAGTCTAGCTGTCTTGCAATTTTATAAGGTATAAGAACACATTCTCCTTTGTTTTTGTGGTTTATAACTGAATTGGTAATTAACAAATTTAGCATTATCCTAAATATTCATAATAATCTACATACATGAATATAACAAGTATATATATTAACAGGTATTACCACTCTAGGTCAGAGTGGACTTGAGAGTAACAGCAATGAAGGGGTACATCACACTCGTCAAGTTTCCAAAACTGGAACCTTTCCATTAGGTGCAGTTTAGTGTCATACCCAGGACACCTTTTTTGATTTTGGCAATGATAATTGGACTATCTTGTGGCTCTTCCTCATGCCATTTCATCCCTTTTACAGTTCCAAATTTCTCATTAAGGTTATTTGGAATCATTTTTTTCCAACTGCGATTTCTGTGGTAAAAATCCAGCCAATTCGATTAGATTGACAAATTCTGTTACAAAAGAAATAGCATTTGCTTATTCAGGTACAGCGTTGTATAAGTTCAAGTATTATTGTAGTGAAATTGAAAGGCAGAACCCGCAGACTGCCACCTCCGATAAGCCAACCAGGATCCGTCGTTCAAAGAGACAATGAGTGACATGCTGTATATGCAGGCAGAACAGCCGACATTTGAATCCAGCAACCGTCCCTGGCTGGTTAAAAAAAAAAAAACAGGTGGTGAGCCGGACGAACGAGAGAAATGAAATGTGACAACGAAACTGTGGGGATTGAATTCCTTTTATAGCAACACCAAAAGGAAGAAAGAAAGTAGCAAGAAGTGACGAGCGAAATGGCCAATCTCAAAGTTACAAACGAGTGCAAATGTCTTGAGTGTGGAGGGCCGGAAGTATAGAAAAAACAGTAGTGTGAGTGTCATTAGGAGTGCAATTTGTTGGTCACGCGTCTCATTTCTGGTGGGACGGGGTTTGTGACATATGCAAATTTCGGCCAGCCAGAACTGGTATAAAAGGTGTAATCTCAGCATTGTTGTGGTTGTTGCATTTGTTGCTTCACAGTAGGACTGAGTAAACCAGTGTATTGATGCAGCAAGGGAGAAAGACAGGACCAGTCGCAAGCAGTTAAAAGGTTTCAATTCCTATCTAATAAGGGGTGTTCTCATGGTGTAATGGTTAAAGCAATGGACAGTAGGATCGTTGTAAAAAAGTTTGAACTCCAGTCGTGCAATTATGTTCATTTTCGGACAAATGCTCTTGGGAAAGCTATGAACCTCCTTATCCTCCCAATTATGGGTTAAACTGTACCCCTACTGTTCTTCTAGAAAGATGGAATTGGAATTAAATAACGCAAAAATATTGATATGCCATTAAACAAAGAAACTGAAACTGAATCCTATCTAAGCATAATTATATACACTAATAGTTACTCTCACTCCGGATCAGACTGGACTTGGCAATAAATGTAATATAATTGCCGAGGGATTTCGTTTTATATATCTTTCCTTTCGGTTTAGTGAGGCTGAGAAACTTTCGCTTAGCGCATGGGTTAGTTAGGTGCAACATTAATGCAGGTGTTCACGCGCACGCGGAGAGGATGTGTCATTCAGAGATGTCAAAATAAAAATCCCAGATAGGAATCGAGACCAGGGTATTTGGGTGACGTCACGCACTGGAAGCGTAGGCTGAGATTTGAGAAAAAGCAGTTAGTTGAGTTCCTGCCTTGGAAGAAGAAGGTTGACTTTCAGAGCTGGGCGAGGCCAGACGACTTTGTGCGCCACGGGAGCCGCGCGTTAGTTGGGTTGAGAGCTGACGATGTAAAAGCAGTCAGCATAGAAAGATTGTGTGTCTCTCTCTCTCCTCGTGTCGAAAAACCTTTTAACTCAAAGATAATAAAAAGTTTCGTACCTGAACTAAGAAGTCGTAAAGTGTATTTCGGATTCCCTATGTCCATTTCACGCATCCGTGTATCAAGGGTATGTTACATAAAGGGGTACTTCGCACTCTCCAGATCTCCAAAACTGGAGCCTTACCATCAAATGCATTTTACTGTCATGCGCAGGACATCCTCTTTTCTTTTCTTTTTAAAAAAAGTTTTAAAAAAGAGGTCTTACTGTAGACGTAGAAATTTATGATTTTAATTGAGCAGATATTTTAACAAACTGTTCAAATTGTCATCATGGTTCACATATGAGCTGAATGTAATCCACTGACACATCATTTAATAATAATATTGGTGCCAAATCTGCAGTAGTTTTTAGTGATGAACTAGATATTAAATCAGTGGATGTCTGGCCTGATACACTTTAGTATATGAACAATTTTTTAATATAATTATCTTGAATAATTGATCTATTTCTGGTCATGATAACATACAGCCTGCAAAAGGTCTCATTGTGACTTTCAAGATGTTCAAAATAATAAAACTACCATACTCTATAAAATTCAATTTTAAGAAAACCATGACCTCAATCAACCATTGTTGTATCTAATTAACTCCCTTTATCCCTTTCACTTCTGCTTGGAGCTTATCTGTGAAGGGTTAGCAACACAAAAATTAAAAAAAAAAAACTCTATAGCTGAACAATTTCAATCTAACTTGGTAGTACAACGTTTGAATGAAAAACTATTTTTGACATGTGCAGAACTGGTCTATTAGGTTTTAAAGTGACAGATTCTTTTGAATAAACGCTAAAGATATTTTTGAAGTGATACACCTGATTTTTATTTTAGCCCACAAATAGAAGTTGTATTTCTACAAAATAAACATTAAAATCACTAATAATTTAAGAATATTTTCATGAAATGCATTCTCCTTAAAAAAATGAAAAGAAAAAGAAAAAATACATGTATACAGTTGGATGTAGAATTATTCTTTTTTTTTTTCCTACTTGTGCAGGCCAGATATGACATGTAAAGGTTTTGTGAAGGTCAGTCTCAGCTGAAATGAATGGGTAAGAAAAAAATGAAAGTTGAATGATTTATAATTATATATATTTATTGCATTACAACTCATCAGTGTGGCTAGACGCATGAGATTCTTCAAGCTGGGATTGAAACCTGGCTGATATATATATATATATATATATATATATAGTCATCCACAGACAGACTGTTTCGTTCTATCAGAACTCTTCAGTGTGGCTAGACACGCAGGACGCTTGAAGCCGGGATCGAAACCTGTCCAACTTTACGTTAGACTGTGTTTCAGACCACTCGTCCACCAAGCGGACCACGTTGGCTAAGGGAATTTTAAGGTATTTTTATTTTTAGAAACAGCAGCAGCAGCCTTTGTTTACATTTTTTTTAATACCCTATCGGCTGCCAGAGTGCTCAATTCTTTCGAAGAGCTTTGCATTACGCTAGCGGCAGCCGGCAATTCCTTCACCAGAGAGCTCAACCCCCATGGGGGAGCATATAGTCATCCACAGACAGACTGTTTCGTTCTATCAGAACCTTTCAGTGTGGCTAGACAAGCAGGACGCTCGAAGCCGGGATTGAATATTATTCGACAAGAACCAGTGTTTTCAGCGTGATATGGCCATAAATGAGCAGTGTTTGCCAATAGTCTGGGTGATTGGTATGACTTGACTTGGGATTGAACCCCAAAGGCTCAAAAAATGGTACTTGATGCCACCTTGCTTAACACTCAGCATTATAAGGTAAGAATCGAGGGTAAAGTAGAGCAATCTTTGGATCACCCTCGATTAAGTTCGCCAACTTTACTTTATATATATATATATATATATATATTATTTTATGGTATATAAAGCCTACAGCCACAGAAGAGTAAATTTATTTGGGGTGGACCTGAAATTAAGAAAACAAGCCTTAGTAATGTAAAGCTTGGACCCAACACTATTGTTAAAATATTTATGGCATACTAAGGATAAAAAAAAAAGGTGCATCTCCACAAATGAAATGGAAAATTGTAAAACAAGTAAAAGTCTATTTCTGGTACTGGGACCAGATGTAATCTGTGCCTTGAAAAGAAAAAAAATACAAATCTTGATTTATAAAGACAATTGAGCATAATGAACTGTCAGCCAAAAATAAAAATAGATTTAAATCCTCATTTGTTAATATGGTACCCGATTAAGTCCAGTATTTTATCCAACTGCACTTATTTAGAGTTACTGGGTTTAAATGAGAAAAATGGTATTTTGTGAATTTATAGTAATGAATGGTTTGGTTTGTTTAATGGTTTATTAACATTTGTGGGTTATTTAATGGCAAAGCCATCCTTTTAGAAAAACAGTAGTAGTACAATTCAACCCATAGCTGGGAGGATAAGGGGGTTCATCTCTCTCCCAAGGGTATTTGTCCGAAAGTGAATGTAATAGTACGACTAGAGTTTGAACTCGCTTACTACAATTCCTCAGTCCAGCACTTTAACCATTACACCATGAGGAAACCCCCACGGTAACTGGGGTTTGAACTCGCTTACAAGGAGGTCACAGACCAGCAAGTTAGCCACTACACTACTGCACTTTCTACTAGAGTAATGTATGAAATAAATATCAATGATGTTTGTAGTAATACAACTGTTTCCTCCATCTGGTAAGTGCTAAGAGAACAAATATTTAGGGTTTACAATTAGTAAAAAGGGAAGTGATGAATTTATTTTTATGATAAAAGGTGAACATTGGCCTAGTGGGTAGAGAGTTCACCAGTGGTCCTGGAGACCTGGGTCGAATCCCAGGTCATATCTTACCAAAGACTTAAAAAATGGTACTTGATGTAAAATACAGCTTGGCTGACAATATGGGACAAGGTAAAAATCCCAATGCCATCACAAAGTGATGCACCGGAAGAGAGTGACCTGTGAACTGCATGACAGTTATTTCTGCTCAATGACGATCAAACATGCCATTCCAGACGGCGGAAGTTGCATATTCTGTTGGCCAGTTATGGGAAGAGATTGTGCGTCCATATCTCAGCGTGGGAGTTTGATGGTAATATAAGGCCGACGAATTGAATGGAAGACAGTGAAAATTCTGCTGTTCATGCAAGCTTGTCCCGTCATTGCCCTGTGTGCGTTTTCTCGGCCATCGTCTACTTACACCAAAGAGTCCAGGCCTCATAGACGAACGATTCTAATACCTCTCCTGATTGCTCCTACTTCACACAATCGTCTGTCAAGAAAATAAATATATATTTTTATATATATATTACGTGTCGTCGTTTGTTTGGCCAGAGCGAAACGTAACACTTGATACCTCCTTGCTTAACACTCAGCAATATAAAGTAAGTATTGAGGGTCAAGCGGAGCAATTCAGGGAATAGAGAGGTAACATTACCTGTATACAAATTGATTGGATTTTCCATCTAGTAAAGTTGGCGAGGGAGCCTTCTGGTCACCCTCGCCAACTTTACTAGATGGAAAATCCAGTCAATTTGTATACAGGTAATGTTACCTCTCTATTATTTTATCCCGAGCAATGCCAGTAATACCTGCTATTTTTAACTATCAAATATCAAAAAAGTACAAAGAAAAATAACTAAAATATCTGCATAAAAACTAATGAAGTTTCGATGATCTGCACTTACCTGAAGCAAAAGGTTCCACTGCTTTGTGCTGTGTAAGCAGCCATTTGCAATGTGATCTCTGTACATGTTAGAGTCTGTAATATTACCATCTTTTAAACATATTTATAAATAAGAGATGACAGTCTTGCAACTAGGAATAGTTGGAAGCTAATCAGAGAGTATTGTTCTGTTGAGCACATAGAATGGACGTTTGTAAGGGAAGTAAAGAAATGAACATTGATGTTGAATCATGAGTTTCATCCCGCTTCGTCAGTCAGAGGACATAAGAAACAAGTGTTGAAGTATTGATTCACTCCTCTTCAATATTCAGCAGGGTTCAATAAAAATTTACTTAATTTGTATTGTATTTTTAAAATGGTGAATAACAGTAAAACCCTTTTTAAACAGTAAATAAACTTTATTCCTAATAAGACAATAGATTGGTTTGGTTTGTTTGGGTTTTATGGCAACTATTGTTGGTTATTTAATGCCAAATCCTGTTTTAACATATATATTAAATATGATTTAAAAACTCATTTAGTAGATTCACACAGTTAAATGATCAAACAGTTCTATTTCAAACAATGCAATTTAGTATAAGTACACAGTTTAAATGTCAAACAGTCCTATTTGACAGGACCCTATCAGATGCTGCCAGAGTGGACATGAGAGTGATGGCAAGAAGAGTAACTGAAAGTTCCAGCAATTGTTTAATGTCATATCCAGGACACTCTGCAGAGATGAAGTCAGTGCATTGTTCAGCCCCAGCTGACTGGGCTATAAGATCTCAAGTAATTGTAGACATATTTAATAAAGAAATAAAAACTTGGAAATAACAGGTTTTTTTCAAAGATGTTTAATTTACATGAAATACATAAAAATCAAAATTTGAAGTTATTTTTACAAAATGCTTAAAAACATACACAAAAAATAAAACTTTCACAGCTTGAATTATTATCCGATGGATGAAATAAACATCAAAAACGAATTGCTATAAACACTGATGTTTGTTTCAAAGAATCTATCACTTAGTATAGATTAAGTCTGCATAAGTAAAAATTTTTTAAGGGTTAAAGAATGCAACAACAATTGATTAAAATCATGCTTCTCTAAAACTGAACATTTGGCATGGTATCAAGTTTGTACTGGAACTGAATGCAGGTGTGTAGTTGGATGTACAATTTCTCTAAATATCCAGGAATCAACAAGATATTAGAACATCTGGCAAATCCGGATAAAAATGTTGGTATATCCCTAATCAATAAGTTTAAAACTGTTTCAGTGGAATGTTATAATAATAATAAATCTTTATGTTCATGGAAAAAGCAAGAAATTAAAGATTATCAGAAGAAACAAAGAAAAGCAAAACATTAAAAGGTACATAGCTTCAAATAAAATTTCAGATCTATTTTTTTAAGAGATGAAAATAAAACAACTTTATTGTTACTGATTATTACAATATGCCTTCACCTCTGTAATTTTTAACTGATTGTTAGATTGATGGAAAAGTTCCCAGCATTATATTTGAGGAATCTTAGAAGTGCCTTTGAAGTTTACTGAAACTATGTGTTGAGTGATAATTTGATTTGATTTTGGAGAAAAAAAACCATATCTGAATAATAAATGCATTTTCAGCAATCTTCATGTTTCATTTGCAATGGACCATTGACAGTTATGCAAGAATGTGCAAGCTAGAGTTGAAAATTTAGAGGTGAATGAGACAATTCATTCAAATATGAGGAAAAAAAGTTTTTTTCTATTGAAGAAAGTTATCTGTGATTTTGTTGTGTAACAATGCAAAAACAATACAAGAAACATTCATGGGGAAAAGAACATATTTTTCCATAATAAAATAACCAAAAGTGATCTTTTTAAATCAAGTTAAAACTGAATGCTCCCAATAAAAAGGCTACACTCTATGAATAAATATTTGCAAGGGGGAAGCTCACAAAAGACAGCTTACCCATGCTATACCATTCTATAACTAAAAATGATCTTTTTAAACCAAGTTAAAACTGAATGCTCCCAATAATGATAATAACAGGGCAAAATATTTTCAAACTCAATACGAATCTGATGAAAAGAAAAATCAAATTGAAGTCAAGAATAAGCTTGAAAAAACCAAATTAATTTGCAACTGTTTGCTGAAAAGTTCTTGGCTCAACCAAGAAGAAAATGACCTAGAGCCATGAAATATACATACTGTGATATATACCATCATGAGTTATTTCTTTTGTTATAAGTTATCTTCCTTCAATAGGAACTCTCTTTCTATAGATATTGTAAATGGCCATTTATCTGTACAACACTATACTAAGCTGAATAGAGCTAAGTTGTATCACTGTCCTGTATTGTCATTACACATGCTATTTGACATGTCTTGCAAATTTAAAAAAAAGAAAAAAATTGTTTCTTTCTTTGTTGAGCTGAGAACTATTTGGCACCTTCCTTCTCACACACACTAAAGTCCAAAAATTGGCTGCAGCATTTTCATGAACCCATAGTTTAAAAATGAGATTTAGAACAAAAGCTAACATTTCATGTAAGAAAGTAATAGTGATTATAGTTGCAAATTAAATTCAACAGCACATTTCAGTTAAAAACAGTCTTCTATTTGTAGCAATATTTTACTAAAATGTATTTAAAGGAATTAAAGAAAAAAAATAAAAGCACTTGTTAGGCCAAAATAGAAAGTCAAGTTTTTTTTTTTTAAAGGAAGACTCCTCACACTTTAAATGAAAGCATCTTGATTTTCCAGTAACTAATAAAGAAAATCTAGAAATGGATAAAAAAAGTCAAATTTTTTTTCTATTTGCTATAAAAACTTTCAGAAATTTGAAATATATTTTAGAAAAAAAAAGTTTTCCTATACAAGTCTTTACTATTTTGTGTCAGCATGTGTTGTCATGTGAGTTTTCAGATTGTCTTTTCGAGAGAAAGCTTTTCCACAGACTTCACAATTAAAAGAAGTCTCTCCAGTGTGTGTTTTCATGTGTCTTTGTAAATGTGCATTCCGAGAGAAAGATCTGTCACACACTTCACACTGAAAAGGAGTTTCACCTGTATGTATTCTCACATGGGCTTTCAAGTTACTACTTGCAGAAAAGGCTTTACCACAGACTGTGCAAGGAAAAGGTGTCTCTCCAGTATGAGTTCGCACATGCTTTATCAAGTTACTGATGTTAGAAAATGATTTCCCACATATGTCACAATGATATGGAGTTTCTCCAGTGTGAGTTCTCATGTGGGAAGCTAAGTCACTTTTTCGAGAACAAAGTTTGCCACACTCTTCACATGGGAAATATGTCTGTCCTTTGTGGAATTTCATATGTTCTCGTAAGTGTCTATTTTCAGCAAACTCTTTCTCACAAAGGTTACAATGATATGGAGTTTCTCCTGTATGAGTTCTCATATGAGAAGCTAATTCGCTTTTCCGTGAGCAAACTTTGTTACATACTTCACATGGGAAAGATGATGGTGTTTTGTGCACAGTCATATGCATTTTCAAGTGATTGTATATTGAAAACGTTTTTCCACATAATCCACAATGAAATGGTGTCTCATCTGTGTGGGTGTCCATATGTTCATTTAAGTATTTTTTTTCAGCAAAACCTTTCCCACATAGCTTACAATGGTGTAAAGTTTGATTAACATGTGTTCTTAAATGTGTCGTTAGGAGAGTCTTTTTGGTAAATGATTCTCCACAAACCTCACATGGAAAATCCATATTTGCAGACGATAAGGACTGATTCTTGCTCGTTCAGATAGTGAAAATGTTCTTTTTTTTCTTTTGGATGCAGTATAAAAATTTTTTTGCAAGCTGAAAGAAAAAAATAAAAAAAGAATGAAAATGTAGAATAAAAAAAATGAGAGTACTCAGGTGAATCAAAAGTTTTGCAATATTTTGGTAACATAAGACACAATTTGGTAGTCCCAGATATTTTTGCTGGGATCATGTGATAAACCAAACTAAATTGAGAGATACCAAATTTATCTGAAACTCTCTTAGTGTTACTCGATTTTCCTCTGTGGCAAGGAACACTGCTTCCGAATTCAGTTTTATGCCAATCTGATCATCAAAGTTCTTGCAACCTGAGCAAAATTTTTTCAACCACTGTAATATATTAACGTGACCTGCGGGTGTGAATACGGCAGATGTTGTTGACAGATAGATTGATAAGACCGGTGTGATCACCGAAATGTCATTATGTCCACAGGTGCTGTGTATCAGAGGATGTTGAGACAGCTGCATCACCTCAAGGATAATATCAACAAGGTGATTGCCAAAGTGTCACCATGCCCACAGGTGTTGTGGATACGGTGGATGTTGAAAACAGGTGCATTCAGTCGAAGATATCGGAATATCACCTGAATTGTGGGTGTGGTTGAATGCGTACACCCACAGAACCGGGCTTGGGCAAGTAGCCAATGGGAAGCAGACAACATAACCAATGGAAAACAAAGAAGTGAGACATGGGCATAACCATAGTTAACGAAAAAGAGGAATTGCTGCAGGTCACGTGAGAGTTGTAGACTATGTAAGTTCCCGAATTTCGGCTAAAATCAGTTGTTCACTGGCTCTTCTGTCTCCCAACAGCTTCTTTGTGTGCGCGAACTCTCTACGATTGCTTTTCTGCTCCACACAAGTATCATCACCAAAAATAAAAATATAATCTTATATTTTTATATACATATGTGTTCCTCGTTGTTAATAACGATACAGTATACAACACCATCAGTTTAATATAGTGTGATCAACTGCACCTTCACTTTTTGCACAGCAAAAGTTTTGGGTTTATTCTATCGTGTTATGGTCCAGTTTGAACTTATCAAGCATAATTTCCTAATGTTGCTGTGGAAGAATTAAACAAAAATAAATATATTCAACGAACGAGAATTATTTGCTTTTTAATTGTCTTATTTTTGCTGGAGACACAAATAACATTGCAATTGTCCAAGTATTTAGTTATAGTTTGAAATAAGAATGAAATGTCACTTGCCTTATGACCAGAGGAAAATGTGGCACCGATAAAAGACTTTCCTTTTTTTATAAAGAGCAGATTGGAAATGAGAGGCATTGTAGGAATCTGTGCAGCTTTCAAATCACACACACAGTGTACATATACAGAAAAGTTCATAGGTATTTCAACAGACAATTTGGTTCAATTAATTTGGCTTTGAATTAAAAATAGTAAAATGCAGCAAGATATAAGTTATTGCCATCAATATAACAAAATATACTAAAGGGGTTATCCCCCTTGTTTTTGCTAAATATGTAAATTACAAGGTTCTGGAAGTAATAAAACAAAGACAGCTGCTGACTCATTTATTGCCAAAGTCATTAAGTTTAGTATCATCTCTATCAAATCTATATTTTTACATGGCACTGCAAACAGGACCAAACCTAGGTAATTGGGAGAGAAATTTTTTGAGGCAGTTATATCTGTTGCCTCTACTACACTCTATAAACAGATATTTGCAAGTGAGAAGCTCACAAAAAACAGCTTACTCAGGCTGAACCATTGACTAACCAAAAGTGATCTTTTTAAACCAAGTTTGGCCCAGTTGGCTGGAGCTGTAGAATACACTGACTAAATCTATGCAGAGGGATAAGACTCCCCCAATAAGTGTTCAGGATATGACACTAAACATCTGATGGTAAAGCTCCAGTAATGCTGGAGCTTTGGGGAATGCAAACTACCCTTTTATTGCTCCAAGGTCCACTCTGGCCAGGAGTGGTAGCACCTGATCGGGTTCTATCTATGGGTCAAATAGAACTAAACTGCATATTTATGCTAATCTGAATTATTTGAATAAAAATGAAATTGGCATTAAAAAACCTACAATGGTTGATATGCCATCAAACCGAACTAAACCAAGTTGAAACTGAATGAGGCCTTTGATTATAAAAACAGGCCACTAGGTGCAATGTGATCTATGCTAGCCTTTGCTAAATCTCCTGGCATGAAGCCAAGTGACCTTGCTGGTCATAGTTTAACTAAACCCGAAGGTCTAGTACTATACTTGTCAATGATTCATTATCCATCCGAGAGACAAGAGCTTATTAATAAAAGGATCTTTTTTCTTCCATTAACTGAGCAAAACTTCACCACACTTTCCTTTTCGGATTGGTCCAAAAAGAGAAAATTATGAAACACATTGAAATTAACAAGTAGACAAGCCATAAAACTTTTTGAACGACCCACATAGGCTAGCAGTCAATCTTGTATTTACCTAACTCCTCCACCACAGGCAGGATGTGACACAAGCTTAATTTGAATTCAGAGTTTTCCTTCTAGATAGGTTGCCTAACCTAGTCTCTCCTGCTATTCATCAATAGATGGAGGGAGAACTGATGGATTCATGCTTTGCCAGAGGGTGTTAGCACAAAGTGAAATGTAAATAACCTTGTCTTGAAATTTGAATTCAGGTTGCCAATCCCAATTCCTACAATGATAACCATTATGGTAGGAGAGCATCTCCACAAGCAGACCATTATTGGTGAGTTCAATTCTCAATAATTCAGGACCCAATCTTAGGCTATATTCACCTTCCTAACAAATGTAGTGTCAATTTAATAATACTGCTAATGAATCTGTTAAAACATCTAAATAAAATTTGGTTTAGTAAACCAGCATTTTTTCACAAAAAAATGTCGATTGATCTGATTTTTTGGAACAGGAGCATCATTTCTTCAGGAAATTAACATACATATAAGTTGGCTGACTGTAGTCGAAGGTGACCCAAAGGCTCACTTTTCAATTGATATTAAGCCGAGTGTGCTAATCCTTTCCTTGTATTGCTCCATACCTTATAATACTGAGTGTTAAGCAAGGAGGCATCAAGTACCATTTTTTTGAGTCTTTGGTATAACTCAACCTGAGATTGAGCCCCTGTCTCCTGGGTCATTATCTAAGTTAGAATAATGTAGACAGAGTCAACAGCCAGTTTCTCACCTATGCAATCATCAGACCAAGAAGCTCCCATGTGGTAGGTTGTGTGAGAACCTTTTAATCTGATTGCATAAGTGAGGAACAAGCAGCCACCAAGTGCCATTAACTCTGTTTCTATAGAATTCTAAATAAGATTAGCACATGCTTTATCACAGATATTAAGCACTGCTTATATATAAATAAAGCAAACTCTCTTTCTCTCTCTCTCTCTCTATATATATATATATACACGTGTGTGTGTGTGTGTGTGTGTGTGTACTTGGTGATGGCAGGGTGGATTACAAAATAATAGGTACTAACAACATGGCTGCTATGGACCTTTTGTACTATAACACCTGATAAAAAAAAAAAAAAAAAAAAAAAAAAAAAAAAAAATCACTAAAAATCAGGAAATTATTTAATTTGAACGAAATTTTCAGTGTTCATTTATTAATGTTTGAATTTTATAATGTGTCACTTATTCTATCAAAAGAATCGCAGATTTTTTTGGATCATTTAACTTTAACCCTCTCCCCACATGTGTGGTACTATTTAACCAGTAGGTATATATGATATGGTATATACTTTATATAATTAAAAGACAAAAGTCTGAAGGTGTAATAAAGAAAAAAAAAATTGAGAGCTCTTGAAAGAAGATTGTACCCCAAATTTGAATAGTAAATTTTAAAAAATGCCTAATTTTTTAATAGAAAATACCATTCTTTTTAAAAAATAGATTATTAGGGAAATAATTCTGTATTGATATTTGTTCTGCTTAAAAAAAAAAGAGGAAGCCCTTAAGTTTGTATTACCGGGTCAGTGGCCTAATGAGTAGAGTGTTTACAAATGGTCCAGGAGACCAGGGTTCAATCCCAAATCTAGTCATACTAAAAACTCAAAAAAATGGTACTTGATGCCACCTTGCTTAACACTCAGCATTATAAGGTAAGGATCAAGGGTAAAGTAGAGCAATCCAGGGAATCGAGTAGTGCCCTCCCCTACATCTCGGTGTCGTTGCAACTGAAAAGGGAGCCTTCGGGTCACCCTTGATGAAGGTCGCTAACTTAACTTAATTAAGTTTGTATAAAACTTTGACTTTTCCCTAATTACTGGCTAAATCTAAGTGTTATTGAATAAAGAATATTTTTACTAATACAAAAATATAAATTTTAAAGCAAGAATCTTTTTAAAAAAATATTTTATTTATTTTCAAAATATAAAAAAAGTATAGAAACCTACAGTAACACTCATTTAAGCTATTTCAAGTTTTGTCCTTTGTATTCAGGTTGAATATTTGAGTAAAAATGTAAAGAAAAAGAAGTAAAATTTTTTGATAAAAATAGGAAATTTTAAAAAGCTAAAAATTAGTATTTTTGGTGCAGTCAAAGATTTGTAGATTATTACCAGGTAAAACATAGAATGCTGAAAAGGCAATTAAAAAGTATTATTATTTCACTATTTTGATAATAAATTAAAAATAATTATTTCATTGAATTTTCTTAATAGTACATTAAAAAAAACTACCTCAACATGCTAATTTTCCCTTTTCCAGATTAAATACGAAAAATTAAGGGTTGCTGAAACGATTTTCTTAGTTGAATTTTTTTTGTGGTTAACCTTCCATAATAACAATAATTTTTAGTGGGAAACTGAAGCATACCTTAAAAGCTATATTGTAAAATGATGGACAAAATATCTTGTCATTCATTTTGACCAACCACTTGGATTTAGATGCCCAAGTAAGTGATATAGTTAACATGTAAGTTATATTTTTTTTTTTATATAAATAGGTTTATTAATGTCTTTAGTTACTAATTTTATTCAAAATTTTAACACTTTTTAACTAACATAACCTAGAGTTGGGTAAGGTATTCAACTTTGGGTGAATTCAAATCTTTGAAATGTATTAAAAATTAAATAGATATGTAATGATATTTTGGTCTAAATACTGATAATTATGATGTTACTACCATTCAAATAAAACTGAAATTCAACTTTAAATAATAACTCTATTTTTAAAGATCTACTTTAATGGGGGAAAAGAAGAGTGAAATATAGTTAGTACCTACAAATTAAATAGAACAGAATGCTAAGTGCTTGTTTACAACATTCATAATTTTAAAATATGAAAGTCTAAAACGAACAAAAAGTTTGCATTTTCATTATTTCTAAAACAGGAAGCTCATAAAAGTAATATAGGGTACAGCATTATAGGTCTTTTTAGGTAAGTTATTTTTAAGGCTTCCATATTTCCAGTTTATAAATAACCCCAGAATAATTAAATTTACGTTAAATATCTATCGCTATGGCGCCTCTATGGTGTAATGGTTAACAAGCTAGACTAGCAAACCTTCACGAGTGAGTTCGAGTCTCATTGGGTCTCCCATTCATACAGCTCTGTGTCACATCTAAACAAAAAAGATTTGTAAATTACTACAATATAAACAAACACTTTTGGTCGAATCACCACCTTTCACTTTAAATTCATTTTTCAAAAATGAATAATTCCAAAAGAAAAGAAGGTCGTTTTCAAACAGAGTAGATCAAACTACAATGAAGTTTTATTTTTCTATTGAAATTACAGTGGTTAAATTATCTGAATGATACTAGTTTTAATCTCAGGTTTAGTTAAAATGTAGGTCAGGAAATGTGCCATAAACATAGAGAAGTGACGAGAGAATTAATGAGAAAAGTGAAAGTTCATTCTCACACTTGAGTATAAATACTGTACTTTATTTATTAAAAAGACAATTAGTAGGAAAGAATTAAAATGGGACCAACAGAAACATTTAAATTTCATTAACGCCAATACATACAAACCAACGTAGAAAAAAAGAAAAGAGACCCTCCTTCGGACTTATAATGCCTTCATTATTGAGCGCTCATAATGAATTTAATATTTTTGATTTACATTTTTAAGATTTAATAATCAGTTATTACTTCAAATTTTATTTCTTTTTTTTTTTTTCAAGTTTTTCTGGAATTTCTCTTGTAAAAAAGCGAGCATTCAAATTAAGGTCAGGTATACAAATTGTGGTAATATAGCTGAAGATCGTTATTTCTTATTAATTGTAATTATTTTAAGAAATCGAAACCATTTAAAGTTAACAAAGTTTCCCTGAGAACCCCCCACCATCTTTTTTTTAACTTAAAAAAGAATGCAAATTAAGACCTTGTTACTAGCTGACATTAAAATTAAAATTTTGGGAGACTAAATAAAATCCTAACTTTAAAAAACATGAACGTAAACTATGGCTTTATCAGAAATTGACATATTTAAAAACTTTTTCGGAGTCTAAATAAAAACATAACTTTAATATATATAACTAAATAAATAAAATCAGCTGCTGACTAAAGAAAAAGAAGAAAACAACATAGAAACGAATCTAGAATGATCCAACTACTTAGTTACAATTACAATAAATAGTATTTATTTCTTTTTAAATCTGATACAGGAAGTTTTTTTTTTTTTTTGTTTTTTTCGTGTCAACATAATTAATAATCATTTAAATCAAAAAGATGATTTCACTAATTTAGTAAAAACAATTCCTTTGATTACGTCATTACTGTGGAATTTTATTCTTAATTAATTTTTCAAATAAAAAAATTAAAAAATGGCGTTCCAAATTAACATGGTAGTTAGCGACCACGCGCGTGCGCAGTGAAACAAAATATTAAAAAGAAAAATGATTGATATTTAATAAAATATCTTAATCATTGAAGAAAAAAATTACTTTGCTCAAGACATACTTAAAAAAACTTATGTATTTAAATAATTCTAAAATTAATGTCAACAAACAGAAAACAGCTTAATTTCGATCTGTTATAAAATAAACTTGATTTCTAGCACAACGATTAAACAATACCAAAACAATTTTAATTGCGTTACGTACTTACCTTTTGGATAGTGAGGTTTGAGTTAGAGAGAAAGAAGAAAGGAATAAGGCACAGACAGTAGAAAAATAGAAAAAAAAGAACGTGACCTTCAATGAAAACAGGTTGAGGTATAGACGATCCTATCTAAGTGTTGTTTCTTGTATGATTTTTTCGTTTGGCCTCGATTATTAATACCTAATATGTTGAAATTCTAAAGGCAGCAATGGGAAACCTAAAAAAGTTTTCAAAAAATAAATAAATTGGGATAAAAAAAAATGTGTTGGGTCTGAAGACTGGATAGAACAAAGACGATGAAAAACCGGTGATGGGCTGTAAAGTTCCCTTCCTTTAACGTGTTCAAAGGATTTTCATTTCGATCTGACAAAATCAATTTTTAGTTCATGTAAAATTTAAATAGAAATCGAACGAAAAATTTATAAATGCACACGCACACTCACTGCAACATTAGAAAAATAAATTGTGACTGGTTGACCAAAGAAACAAAAAAGCATAAATGAATTATTTTAAATTGTAATAATTTTTTTTCTTCTTCAATCACCCTAATTATTAAGGCGATAATTATTATAATAAAAATAAGCTATTTTTCATTAAAATCGATTTATCTAATGTGGTAAAATCTTATTCAACGCATAAGCGATTTAGATAGGCTTAGTTTTAAATTCCTTGGAAGCCCAAATTACATATACAGATTTTCAAACCAAACAAGCTGGCCAAATGAATTCAGGTAAAAAAAAAAGTCACAAAAAGTTACAGGAAAACCCCCCAACTAAAACGAATTTTAAACTAGAATCCTTTATAACTCATTTGAATTAAAAACACATTTCTTTACAAAACTTAACCCTAACCCTAACCAGCTACCAATAATAGTAACTATTTTCTTGTCAAAATCAGAACTTTTTTTCCTGTGTGTAGGAAGATATGTAATTTAACTTTAATGTGTGTACAGTTATTTTTCATTAAAAGTGGTTGGTTTAATGTTATAAAATCTTATTTAATGAGTAAGTGATTAAAATACCAAAGACTTTAAAAATGGTACTTGATACCTCCTTGCTTAACACTCAGCATTATAAGGGATGTTGCGGAGCCGATAAGTATGTCGACCCCGCAAATGAGTTATGTGAATGAGAACAGCCAAAGCAATATGAAGGAACAAAGGCGAGGTAACAATAATAACAAGTGACAATTTATTTGTCGTATTTACAAGCATGTATGTAAATGTCCGTGGCGGTTGTATGTAGTCTTCAGCTAGGATGGGTTATGTCGTTAGCTGGTATAGTCGCATTGTAGATGTTCGCAGCTGGGCGTTCGACGAGGGTCGCTGGCGTAGGTCGAGTCGTGGAGATACAGCTGGATGTTTGATGCTGGTAAGCTGAGGTCGGTTGAGTACAGATAGATGTTTGATGCTGGTAAGCTGACGTCGGTTGAGTCGTTGAGTACAGCTAGATGTTTGATGCTGGTAAGCTGGGATCGGTTGAGTCGTTGAGTACAGTTGGACAGTTTGATGCTGGTAAGCTGAGATTGGTTGAGTCGTTGAGTACAGGTGGACAGTCGTTGCGGGCAGCTGAGGTTGGTCGAGGTTGGTAGATCGATATCCCCGGTTATGACGGTATATTGTGGTTAACCAAGGGTGTATCGATCCGGTTGCTGGCTCGTACGGCGGGTCGTACGTGAGTCAGGTGTTGCAGTGGTAAGTCAGTCCGTAACAGCGAGTCGTTACGTGGACTGCGTGGTACCTTGCAAGAGCGTCGAGGTCGAGGAAAGGCTAGGGCTTTGCCGGGCCCCCTAGCTGTGCGAACGTATCGGATGGGAGCGAAAGCTTTGCCGTGTCAAAGCCGTGCGGACGATGGCTATGGCTAGGTTCGCGCCAAAGCCGTGCGGACGTATCGGACTGGAGCGAAGGCTTTGCCGAGCCAAAGCCGTGCGGATGAGCGGACATATCGGACGGGATGAAGGCTTTGTTGTGTCAAAGCCGTGCGGACGAGCGGACAGGAGCGAAGGCGAGCGGACAGACCAGGAGGCCGAGGCTAAGATGGGCGTTATCTTAGCGCTGCGCAGATAGCAAAGCGGTAGCTAAAAGCTGGACCGTGCCATTAGCGCTGCGCAGCTTATTGGACAATCGGAACCGAGCGAGGGTTAAGACCGGTTGGTCTTAGAATCCGTCTTCGTGTTGGCCACCTGGCCGTCTATTTCGACTGGTCATTACTGACTGCCAGAGATGCTCTGACCCGCAGACAGAGACCTCTTATGGTCCTTAAAAGGACCTTTGTGCATACCTATGTAGGTGGGAGAAAGGCAGATCTACCACGAGAAGTGGGATCAACGCCGGAAGGTAAGGTGAATGCAACCGCACTAAATGCAGGATTCCTCCATAAATGAGCTTTGCGAAGAGCTAGCCGTTATTTATCCTACGCCCCACTAGCGTACGAATATGGCACAAGGCCGTTTTTAAGGTGGGTCCTATCGCAGGGCCGAAGCCCAACGCGGCAGGCAGTTCCAAAAATGCCTCGGACCCCGTCGGCATTCCCCTTTGCGGGGCGCCTCAGGCGCCGGGCGATAAACCCAACCCCTCCAAAGAGGGTTAAAGCCTGGGGGGACGGCCCCCTGAGGCCAGAGGTGATGTATCCAGTGGAGGAACACACCCGAACGAACAGTGCAGCTGAAAGAGCTAGCCGATGAGCGTTGAAAAAGGGCCTGTTGATATGACGAAAGTGCTGTGACACACAACTCCTTCCGCATGAATAAGGAATTCTTTTGTAAGAAAATGAGTGTAGCCATTAGGTATTTTTTTTACCTGCTATAAGCTGGCGACGTTTATTAGTTCCAGTTTTATCAAGTTATTTTTGGCCGAAGTGCTTTGTAAATATTATTAATTTTAATTCATCCTTTTCTTTTAGCTATAACGAGATGTCAAGGTCGTTAGAAAGAAAAAGGGCTTAGTCAGTTCCAGCCGTACCCGGATATAATTGTCCTAAAGCGGGCGTGTAACTTGATTTGTGTATGTTTATCGGCAGGTCGCGGCAGGGACGTATCAAGGGTAAAGTGGAGCAATCCAGGGGAAGGAGTAGCGCCCTCCATATACACCTTGGTGTAGTAGCTATGGAAAAGGGAGCCTTTGAGTCGCCTTCGACTTCGGTCGCCAACTTTACTTTACTGGTCAATTGGCCTAGCTGTTAGTGTTCGTCAATGGCCCGGAGGACCAGGGTTCAATCCCAGGTTGAGTCATACCAAAGACTCAAAAAATAGTACTTGATGCTGCCTTGCTTAACACTCAGCATTATAAAGTATGGATCAAGGATATAGTGGAGCAATCCAGGGAAAGGAGTAGTGCCCTTCCCTACATATTGGTGTAGTAGATATTGAAAAGAGGCCTTTGGGTCACCCTCAGCTATGGTCGCTAACTTTATGAAGCTTTTAAGGGTGTTGATTTGCTTTAGAGGCTTAGTTTTAGATTTATTTAAAGCTCATATTATAAATGGAAGCTTGATTGATTTATTTATTTTAATGGCATGTCAATACATCTTTGTGACGGTACCCCCTCGGCCCCCACGTTACATCAACTTCTTCGAACTATTTCTCTTTACGGCCGGTGATCAACTAGTGGTTCCGATAGGGGCATCACACATTTCTTTACCGCTACAAGAAATACAATCGAGGGAGCGGGAGAAAAAAAAAAAGAACAAACGAACAATATGCTTGGGTCAATTCAAGTGCAAGAGGGGAGTTATGCAACACAGCATTTCCTGTGTGCATATGTAGACTAACGCTAGCGGGGATTCTAGCGGAAATTCTACAACACTACTAGGAATGCCAACCTATCCTGACCGGTCTTCCTCACTGTGGCTAGACCCTATTTCATGCCGACTGGTCTCTCTGCTCCGGTGTCGACTGCCCACTCGCGTCACCCTTCGCGAACTCCTTCTTCTCAGTCCTTTTGTCCAACTCCCTGACCGGTGTTCCCTTCCTACTTCCGGTCACCCGAGATCTCGAGTCCAAAACCCTTTGTCTGGTTTCGCGCCAAAACAGACAAAGGGATTGTCTGCTTGGTGGACCACCTACATAGTGTTACATCTTGAATTATCATATGCCTAGAGGTTAGAGAATCACATTTATGTTTACACATTTTGTTAAGATGCTTCTTAAGATTTTTTTTGTACAAGGTGGATTGAAAGAGATTTTAGTGTTTATGGTTAGTTTCCATATCACTGTAAATTAATTTGTTGTACAAAATAAATAATTAAACTTATTTGAAACACAACAATGAAAGGTTTATTTTTATGGCAGAAGTAAACTTGAGTCAGAGTGAGAAAAGGTTCTTTTTGATGTCGCAGGTAGTATGTTATCTTCAGTTTGTAAAAGGTGTGTTACTGTAGCTGGTAGATCATGTGGTAGGCTGCAGGGTTGGTTTGTTTGTGTTGCTGGTGGAAAGTAGCTGCATATCTTCAGTAAAGATCTCCCATGCTGGAATGTCCATAGGAGAGGACGTGAGAGAGGTCTTTCTTCACTGCTGGCTGAGTGCTCTCTGACTGTAGCAACTTTCAAAAAGGGCTAGAAGAAAAAATTCTTGAGAGGTAGATGGGTTCAATGCACTCTGCCTGCTGATTGGTCAGTGTGTGGCTGAATCGCTTGGCGGGGACATTGATTCACGAGAGAAAATAGATCTGTGATTGCTACAAGATAACTTACTCTCTCAGGCAAAGTGTGTGAAAATGCGTCAAATGTGCTGGATTGCTTTGATGGGAAAAAATGGCTCCAATCAACACAAGGAATTCATTGAGAGTGCAGTGGAAGTGATACCATGTGCATGCGGGTTGTGCTCCTACAGAGGCAGTTACTAAAGAGATGGTTCCAGTACAATTGCGAGAGACAGACATGGTAGAATGAAGATCAACTATTGTGAGAACAAAGATATACAATAACAAGAGGTGAGTGTGATAGAGTGAAAATCTATAAAAGCAATAGGTGAATGTGGCAGAACAAAACTCTACATGTATTCATATCAAATACAAATAATTCTTAAACATATCTGTTTGACCCATATAGGGACTCTAACAGGTACTATCACTATTGCTTAGTGTGGACCTGGGAGTGATGGCAATGAATGGGGTAGTCCATGCTCACTGGGTCTCTAGAACAGGTGCTTACACCATAAGATGCAGTTTAATGTGATATCCAGGACACCTCTTTTTTGTGGAGAGGGCGGAGGATCTGCAGTTAACATGGTCAGTATATTCTAAGGGTATTGGAATGCAGATCTAGGACACCTCTTTTTTTTGCAGGGGGGGTGCGGGGCAGGGACAGAGGAACTACAGGTAATACAGCCAGTATATTCTAAGGGTATAAGAATGTAGATCCAGGACACCTTTTTTTTGGAGGGAAGGGTAGAGGATTTGCAGGTAATACAGTCAGTATATTCTAAGGTTATAGGAATGCAGATCTAGGACACCTCTTTTTTGGAGGGAAGGGTAGAGGATCTGCAAGTAAAACAGTCAGTATATTCTAAGGTTATAAGAATGCAGATCTAGGACACCTCTTTTTTGGAGGGAAGGGTAGAGGATCTGCAAGTAATACAGTCAGTATATTCTAAGGGTATAGGAATGGAGATCTAGGACACCTCTTTTTTGGAGGGAAGGGTAGAGGATCTGCAAGTAATACAGTCAGTATATTCTAAGGTTATAAGAATGCAGATCTAGGACACCTCTATTTTGGAGGGAAGGGTAGAGGATCTGCAAGTAATACAGTCAGTATATTCTGAGGGTATATGAATGGAGATCGAGGACACCTCTTTTTTGGAGGGAAGGGTAGAAAATCTGCAAGTAATACAGTTAGTATATTCTAAGGTTATAGGAATGCAGATCTAGGACACCTCTTTTTTGGAGAGAACGGTAGAGGATCTGCAAGTAATACAGTCAGTATATTCTAAGGTTATAGGAATGCTGATCTAGGACACCTCTTTTTTGGAGGGAAGGGTAGAGGATCTGCAAGTAATACAGTCAGTATATTCTAAGGTTATAGGAATGCAGATCTAGGACACCTCTTTTTTGGAGGGAAGTGTAGAGGATCTGCAAGTAATACAGTCAGTATATTCTAAGGTTATAGGAATGCAGATCTAGGACACCTCTTTTTTGGAGGGAAGGGTAGAGGAATCTTCAAGTAATACAGTCAGTATATTCTAAGGTTATAGGAATGCAGATCTAGGACACCTCTTTTTTGAGGGAAGGGTAGAGGATCTGCAAGTAATACAGTCAGTATATTCTAAGGTTATAGGAATGCAGATCTAGGACACCTCTTTTTTGGAGGGAAGTGTAGAGGATCTGCAAGTAATACAGTCAGTATATTCTAAGGGTATAGGAATAGAGATCAAGGACACCTCTTTTTTGGAGGGAAGGGTAGAGGATCTGCAAGTAATACAGTCAGTATATTCTAAGGGTATAGGAATGGAGATCTAGGACAACTCTTTTTTGGAGGGAAGGGTAGAGGATCTGCAAGTAATACAGTCAGTATATTCTAAGGTTATAGGAATGCAGATCTAGGACACCTCTTTTTTGGAGGGAAGGGTAGAGGATCTGCAAGTAATACAGTCAGTATATTCTAAGGTTATAGGAATGCAGATCTAGGACACCTCTTTTTTGGAGGGAAGGGTAGAGGAATCTTCAAGTAATACAGTCAGTATATTCTAAGGTTATAGGAATGCAGATCTAGGACACCTCTTTTTTGAGGGAAGGGTAGAGGATCTGCAAGTAATACAGTCAGTATATTCTAAGGTTATAAGAATGCAGATCTAGGACACTTTTTTTTTGGAGGGAAGGGTAGAGGATCTGCAAGTAATACAGTCAGTATATTCTAAGGTTATAGGAATGCAGATCTAGGACACCTCTTTTTTGGAGGGAAGGGTAGAGGATCTGCAAGTAATACAGTCAGTATATTCGAAGGTTTTGGGGATGCAGATCTAGGACACCTCTTTTTTTGAGGGAAGGGTAGAGGATCTGCAAGTAATACAGTCAGTATATTCTAAGGTTATAGGAATGCAGATCTAGGACACCTCTTTTTTTGAGGGAAGGGTAGAGGATCTGCAAGTAATACAGTCAGTATATTCTAAGGGTATAGGAATGGAGATCTAGGACAACTCTTTTTTGGAGGGAAGGGTAGAGGATCTGCAAGTAATACAGTCAGTATATTCTAAGGTCATAAGAATGCAGATCTAGGACTCCTCTTTTTTGGATGGAAGGGTAGAGGATCTGCAAGTAATACAGTCAGTATATTTTAAGGGTATAGGAATGGAGATCTAGGACACCTCTTTTTTGGAGGGAAGGGTAGAGGATCTGCAAGTAATACAGTCTGTATATTCTAAGGTTATAGGAATGCAGATCTAGGACTTCTCTTTGTTGGAGGGAAGGGTAGAGGATCTGCAAGTAATACAGTCAGTATATTCTAAGTTTATAAGAATGCAGATCTAGGACACCTCTTTTTTGGAGGGAAGGGTAGAGGTTCTGCAAGTAATACAGTCAGTATATTCTAAGGGTATAGGAATGGAGATCTAGGACACCTCTTTTTTGGAGGGAAGGGTAGAGGATCTGCAAGTAATACAGTCAGTATATTCTAAGGTTATAGGAATGCAGATCTAGGACACCTCTTTTTTGGAGGGAAGGGTAGAGGATCTGCAAGTAATACAGTCAGTATATTCTAAGGTTATAGGAATGCAGATCTAGGACACCTCTTTTTTGGAGGGAAGGGTAGAGGATCTGCAAGTAATACAGTCAGTATATTCTAAGGTTATAGGAATGCAGATCTAGGACACCTCTTTTTTGGAGGGAAGGGTAGAGGATCTGCAAGTAATACAGTCAGTATATTCTAAGGTTATAGGAATGCAGATCTAGGACACCTCTTTTTTGGAGGGAAGGGTAGAGGATCTGCAAGTAATACAGTCAGTATATTCTAAGGTTATAGGAATGCAGATCTAGGATACCTCTCTTTTGGAGGGAAGGGTAGAGGATCTGCAAGTAATACAGTCAGTATATTCTAAGGTTATAGGAATGCAGATCTACAATCCTCTTCAATATGAATCATTTATTTGCACACAGTGAAGTGGTTACAAGTACTGCTATTTAACACTAATAATTCTAACATTACTCATTTATTTGCATACAGTTAAATGGTTCCAAGTATTGTTATGTGTCACTAACAATTTTCATTACCTCATACATCAGTATAAAAAAGAAAATTTTAACAGAGATATGCATAATTCAAAGAAATAATTGAAAATGCTGTCAAAGTTATTTTTACAATCAAAAAATTGAAAAAAATAAAATCCGGCAAACATTTTCTTGAGAACCTAAATTTATACTTATTTCAGATATATAGTTCACTTTTTTGTCATGTAATTTCATTTCTATGTTGAAGACCTCCTTAATTTGCAGTGTCTTGGGCAACCTGTGGTCTACATCCAGCCCTGATGATAAATTTTTCCATCTCAGTACCATGTAAAAATAGTTTGACAATATTTAGATACTTTGGGGCTAAAAGCAAGAAATTCTAGTTTAACTGTTAGATACCACTAAATTTAAATCGTTACTTAGAACATACAGACACTTATATAAACTGTTTAAAAATATAATAGTCTGAATCGTTTTTTACTACTTTTTTAAAAATATCACTTTATTAAGTAAAATTTGAGATTTTTTTTATCAGTAAGAGTCTTAGTCATTATTGTTTTTTTCACAACATTTCGGCTGCTATATCCTCCAGCCTTCCTCAGGTGTGCCCCGTTTATCTGGGCATAAAAATCCTTTTTAAAGTTTTGAGATTTTTTGATGGAATTTTTCTTATTTTCAGAACTTAATAAAGTACCAATAGATTAAATTGAAAATGTCACCAAAGTAGAAATATTGTCAACTTATTGAAAAAATGTAAAAAATAGAATTATAAAATTGAGAAAGAATGGGGTGGAATATAAACAGATTTTTGATATCTTAAATAGTGAAACTGTAGACATACTTGTCCTCAATGAAGAGAATAATCCAAAATTTCTCAAAGACCAGTTCTACCCACAAGAAAATGTATTCTAGTTTTCCAAAAGCTATCAAGAAAAGAGTTGATCAGCAAATAAAATTTGCTGCTCTAAGAAACAGAAAGCAACCCTTGATAAATTTGGCTAGAGAGTTCAAAATTAGTGATGAGAAGACTCTATGTTGAAGTACTTTAATGAGAATGTTCAAAGAAAATGGAATTATGGGAAAAAATTTCAAGGAGAAATTCCATTTTGCAGCAGAATATTGTTTGGTTTGGTTTGGTTTGGTTTTATGGCATATCAACCATTTTAGGTTATTTAATGCCAAATCCTGTTTTTACATATATATTAAATATATATGATTCAAACACATAATGTTTTTAAATGAGCTCATTCTTTTGCATGCAGTTAAATGCTTTTAAGTATTGCTATGTATCACAAATTAAGCATCAGTCATTTATTGACACACAGTTAAATGATCAAACAGTTCTATTTCTGACAATTCAATTTAGCATAAGTCATTTGTTTTTACTCAGTATAAATGTCAAACAATTCTATTTGATCCATAGATAGGACTCTATCAAGTGCTACCACTCTGAGTCAGAGTGGACATGGGAGTAATGGCAATGAAAGGATAATCCCCATTCATCAAAGTTCCAAAATTACTAGAGCCTCACTATCAGATTGTTTAATGTCATATCTAGGATACTCATTAATGTGGGCATCTTACCCCTCTGCAGAGATGCAGTCTGTGTATTCTGTAGCCCTTGCTGACTAGGTTGGACTTCTGTTGAACAGTGCCGGCAAACAGAACCCTACAATAGGTCATGGCTTAATCTTTTTCTATGTCAGATAAATATCCTATCTAGAGTCAAACTACTTTGTGATATGAAGGAACAGTGATGATGCCATTTTACCAACACTTGGATGGCTGAATTATGTAGAATCAGTTCTGTAGTATTTATCACACACTTCATATCGAAAAGATGTCATTTCAATATCCATTCTCAAATCCTTTTTTTAAAACTGGAATTAGTGAAAAAGATCGGTCTCATACTTGACATTAGTATGTGTTCTCATATTTTGCATGATTTCAGATTTATAAGTGAAAGATTAATCATATTCTTTACACTGGCAGGGACCTTCATAGGGTGTGATCATATTTTCTACAGAATAAGAATTAAAATTTTTAGACTTTTAGGTGTTAGTTTCTTGTAACATGCTGCTTTTAGGTGGGGAGTAGTTTTGCAACAACTTCAATTGAGTTGACAAAAACTTGATTAATTTCTAAAGGACACACTTGCACAAAACATCATCTGATACCACTATGATAACATAAGCTTTTTTTTTGCACATATCTATGAACAACAATGTATCTCACTATTGGTACAAGTATAAATGGTTGTTTGGTTGTTTGGGTTTTATGGCATATCAACCTTTGTAGGTTATCTAATGCTAAATACATTTTTATACAAATAATCAGTTCTATTTCAAACAATTCAGTCCTGAAAAAATACACTGTTGAATTGTCAAAAAGATTTCTATTTCAAGTTATTCAGTTCACTCAAACAGTTCTAATTTTAAAAAATTCAGTTTAGTATAAATATAGATTTTCTTTACACACAATTAAATGTCAAAAAAGTTCTATATTAAACAATTCAGTTTAGCATAAGTACAGTTTCAATGTTAAAAACAGTTCCATTTCAAACAATTCAGTTTAACATAAGTAAACAGTTTAAAAGTAGGTACACAGTTTAATTGTAATAAAAATTTCTATTTCAAGCTATTCTGTTTAGTCAAACAGTTCTAATTCAAACAATTCAGTTTAGCATAAGTATGCAATTTAGTTCTATCCAACCCATAGATAAGGCCCTATCAGGTGCCACTATTCTGGGCCAAAGTGGACCTGGGATGCCCTGAATTCCCCAAAGCCCAAGCATCATTGGAACCTCACCATCAGATTGTTAATGTCATATCCGGGGCACTCATTGAAGGAGGGTCTTACTCTTGTGCAGAGGTGCAGTCAGTGTATTCTACAGTCCCAGCCTACTGGGCAATACACAGAGTTAAATGTCCAAAGAGTTTTATCTCAGATAATTCAATTTAGCATAAGTACACAGTTTAGATACCAAAACAGTTCTATTTCGAACAATTCAGTTTAGCATAAGTACGCAGTTCAAATGTCAAAACAGTTCTATTTTAAACAATTTAATTTAGCATAAATATGCAGTTTAAATGCAAAAAAACAGTAAAGTCAAGAAACCACAGTTTAGTTCTATTTAACCCATAGATAGGACAGATACTAGGTGCTACCATTCTGGGACAGAGTGGACCTGGGAGCAATGGCAATAAAGGAGTACTCCGCATTCCCCAATATTCCAGCATTACTGGAACCTCACCATCAGATTGTTTAGTGTGATATCCAGGAGACTTGTTGGTGGGGATCTTACCCCTTCTGCAGAGGTGCAGTCGGTGTATTTCACAGCCCCAGCCAACTGGGCAAAAGTTTAAATGGATATGCATACCTAAATGTTTTCTAGCATTCACATGAGCATAAAAAGAGGAATAAATAATCGACAGACAACTTAACAAAAGCATAAGTATCTTATTCAACTGAAATAACACATTAACAGAAAATTAAACTAACGGAAGATTGTTACTATCCATAACACTGACCAAGCTATCACTGAAAGTCTTTTCTTGCTGAAGTCAGTCCGATTCTTTGTCCTTTCGACTACTGTCTACCAAACTAAAGTCCACCATCTGATGTCTCATCCTAACAGCATGTTACCTCTATTTATCTTATCTAGAGAGCCGCCACTTCCATCCACTGGCAATCGATGTTCAATCACCAGTGTCTCACTTCCCTAGTATATAACAAAATGTCTAGCAATTATGTATGTACGTATATATTTACCAACCCCTCCACATGGGCGGGGTGTGCCACTAGGTCAATTTTTAAGCAGAGTTTAACAGGTTTGAATTCAGAGGTTTCATTTCCTTAGACTGGTTTCCTAACCAATGCTACAGAACAGTCTGCCCTATTATTTACCGATTGCTGAACAGAGAATAATTGGATTCATACCTTTCCCAAGGGTATTTGTGCTATGTGAAATACAATCAGCCTCATCCAGGATTTAAACTCGTACTGCTGTGTCCATTTCTTTTGATGATAATTATTACAACACAAGAACAGTGAATTATATATATATATATATATATATATATACTATGGTGGGGGTACATTAATATATAGAAAAAGTAATCCTGGTATTAACAAGGTAACAAGGAAAGGATTTTTTATTTCTTGCTGTCATAGATTAAAATCATCAGCACCAGTAAGATCATGTTAAAAGACAAGAATCTAATTTTTTAATATCTTTAGTACTTGGATGGTCAAATTGGAAAATTCCCTCTTTTTTTGTCAGAAGTTTAGACATCTGCCAGGAAGCCCATATATTTACCAGTTAGAGTTAACTGTTACAGTCATTACAGTTGTTACAATTACAGTTGCAGTTAGTCACACAGAATGAGAAAGGTTTGGTTTGATTAGGTTTGGTTTGGTTTGGTTTTATGGCATATCAACCATTGTAAGCTATTTAATGCCAAATCTGGCTTGTTCATATACATCAGATATAAAAGATTTGTAAACAAAAGTAAAGAACATTAAATAGTTTCAAGTATTGCTATATGCCAATAATAATTCAATTAAACTGTCATTTGTTTACATACTGTTAAAGGATTAAACAGTTCTATTTCAAACAATTCAATTTAGCATAAGTAATTTGTGTGCACACAGTTTAAATGTTAAACAGTTCTATTTGACCCATAGATAGGAAATTATCAGGTGCTACTATTTCGGGTCAGAGGAAATCTAGGAGCAATGGCAATGAAGGGGTACTCAGCATTCCCCAAAGCTCCAGTATTATTGGAGTCTCACTATCAGATTGTTTAGAGTCATATCCAGGACACTTATTGGGGTAGGGTCTTACTCATCTGCTGAGATGTAGTCGGTGTATTTTATAGTGAAAGAGAGGGCTAGCTAGCATTTGAGTTGAGTCTGTAGTCTCTTCTGTGGGTTCATATTATAACAGGAGGGCAGATAACATTACCACTTATACAAAATGGCAGTTGAGGTTGTAGAGTTCTGTTGCCTCTTGTTATATTAAAAGGAAGAACAAATGAGTTGACGAAGATATTGATAGTTTTCAATTTGGAAGTTTTAAGAACAGCTTGAGACAAAAGAAACCCTTCTTTCCTACGAGAATGGCAGCATAAAATATAAACCCTTTATTCCATCCTGCCATTCTCGTAGGACAGAAGGAAGGAAATGAAGTTGCTATAGAGTTGAGAAGGCATCATTAGCAGCTAAATGCATTGTTGAATGTGTGAGTAACGTATGGTCGCCATAGGTGTACCAAAGGTCATGTTTGCTGGTTAAGGACAGGAATGATGTAGTCGCCCATGCATGCGTGGTCCTGGTCGTTTGCGGAGAGAAGCGTGAATGTCTCCAGAAAATGTTGCCCAGGGATGAAATGGCTGGCTGTCGGAGCGGTATTTTGCGTCGCAGTCGATATAGCCAAAGTTGAAGGCCAAAGTTGAGTTGTTCCTGTGTGAGGTAGATTGAATTCATCTAATTCATATTCAACTGGGAACCCTTGGTCTAAGAGAATAGATGCAAGTGGTCCATAAATTAGATGGCTTTCCTCATTGTGTCGATGATGCTGCTATTGAGGAGCAGACAGTAAGATGTCTGTCCTGTTCAAAAGCTTCTGAGCAAGAGAAAGTGTTTGGCGGGCTTTCCCCAATTTGGTGCTGCCCAGAAAAATGGTCCAAGCTGAATAACATAAGTCATCCTGATTGGGTGAAATTATGCGTCGAGCCTAATGGTCAAATTAATTAACGCGCCAAACAAAAATACTAAGTTCTTTCTGCTATAAGTGTTATCATTCTCTACTTTTTAGCTTAAAATTCTATATCTTTATTTTGAATGTTTAATTGGGAGTTCTTTTTTTAGATTCCGAATTTTCTTTGAATATTAATAAAAAAAACGTTGATTCCTTTAACTTTGAAAATAAATCGAGCCATTGTTTTACTGAATATATACCAATTGTCATTGTTTGTGAATATCCACTGTATTTTTACCAAAATATATACCAATATTTTTACGAACTTTAGGTGTGACCAGTGCTGACAGATAATGCAGTGTAAAAATCTGGTCTTTTGAAATGAATCGATTTTAGTAGCAGTCTTAATTCTAGTCGTATAAACAGTAAAGAAATAACTGCAAGATGAAAAGAAAAAGAATGAAAGGTAGAGGGGAACATTTCTCATGAATCAAGTTTAATTATTTGGTTTGAAAAGAATAGATTATGATATTTCTGCTTAAAAATATATAAATACTACATTACTGTGACGTTGAATTCTACTCTAACCTGAAGAGATCGATATCTCGGTCATTGTCCTCTGTAGAAGGCTGTTACGTAGAATGTGTATCACCGAAGACAGTCTGGCATTTGACACTCCACAAAATAAATCCCGGTCAAGACTCCTATTTCAGGCGTATGATAAACAGACAAATAATGTGGAGGTTAATTTGGGGCTTGACCGACCTCGGACGTTGGTAAAGGGTTGCCAATTCACTTTCACATACACCACCAAGTCCTTTATCTTCCTACCCCCTCAGATCACAGAAGAACGAACTTCTAGGTTTGATAATATTAACTGTAGACAGATTTCCAAAATCCTCTTGTAATGTTTAAGGAGGCAATAAGACGTTAGCGAGAATTAATGAAAGTGGTACGAGGCTGAGACAAGATACATGCACAAGAAGTCAAATCGACTGAGGAAAGAACACAACCAAAAGATTTCAACACAAGAATGCATTTAAAATATAACAAAATTTTAATATGCGATGATTAAACAAATAATGATGGGATTTAAGAAACAGTTCCTTTTTCTTTTCTCTTTAAAATACCGGCAATATTAAGCCAACAGGAAAACATCAAACAAAAATGTATCTCAACTGCCCTTTTCTTCTTTCTCTTTTTTCTTTTTTTCTTTTTCTCTTACTTGAGTAAAAGTGTCTAAGCCGCTGGACTGAGGCGTGTAGCAATGTTCATTCAATAAATTTAACTATAGATGGAACAGGACCTTTACAGTTTCTCTCTTTTTTTTTTTTTAAATACATATAACTTTCCAATACTTAAGAATTGTAGAAGGAAAATGGTTTGAGTTGTACTTATCTTTGACGGGTTTTCAGTTTTCAGATTTCTTTCTATCCTTTTTACGGGTGAGTGACTTTCTCCGGAGTCGGCTGAATCCAACATGTTGTTCTAACGCTGGCTTCTGTCCAAACTAAAGATCCTCCTTCAAATTTCTCTAACGGGTGCTTTTTTTTTTGGTGCGAAGGGCCGGTTGACCAATCATCCATCTTTCCTCTCCCACACCCTCACCGAGTCACACCACTGGATTGACCTCGACTTCTTTCGTTCAACAGACTAAGGGCATAGAGTGCAGATAGCTTGCCCTTTCTTTCCCCATCCTTTTAACGGTCAGTCTTAATGCCTGTTGATTCAAATCAAGGGGTAAGGGTACTGACCTGCCCTTCCCCCCTCTCTCTGCCGCATACTACGTCACAATTACCTGTACCATGAAAACATATAAGTTTACAATTCAGGAAGTGAAAGAAAATGAAATATCTGATCATATAGTCTAAAACAGTTTTAATGCAGGGAGGAGTTCCTGTGGTGTAGTGGCTAACGTACTGGATTGTGAGATAGTCGTAAGCGAGTTTAAAGAAAAAAATTGGGGAGAATAAAATATGCTGTGTCAAGAATTTAGAGTAAAATTTAATATGAAGAGAATGATACTAGAGCCAAGTTTAATATTTAACTGAGCAATATTTTAGGGGCTTTAGTGTGCAATATTAAACGGTAATTTCAAACAGTAAGTTCAAACAGCTTTCTAGTTCGGATACTGGTTCGAAAAGATGACAGACAATAAACTTTTTTAAAAGGAATTTTATACAATAGAAAAAAGAAAGAAAAGGATAGAAAAGATTAAGTGTTGCAAATTTTTGTGCAATTTGCGCGAAATTATCTGAGAGAGTGTCCGATAAACAAAGTTCTTTGAATTTGAGTATTTTTCTTTTCTTTTTAGTTTTGTCAAAATGCTTCAGTGTTCATTTAATTTCGAGTTTTCTGTAAAGTTCTTTTTAGCAGAATTCTCAGTTGAATTTTCTTTCCGTTGTCTAACTTGGTAGAATTTCAGTTGTCGACTTATGTTTAATTCTACTTTTATTTCTAGGGAAGCTTCTTGCCTGTTTTTCAAGAAGCGAGTGACAAAACCCTTCTGCAGGTTAATTTTTCGTGTCCTTAAAGTTGGTCCCCGAATTCGTACTCGGAGTCCCAATAGTAGTTCTCGACAAATTGTGGGAGGTAGCTTTTTGGTGCTGTATTGTCTGGGATTACTTATCTCTTTTCTACTCTGGTCAAATCAAGTGCCACACGTGGTCGGATTGATTTTTTTCTTAGAAATACATTTTTATAAGTTCTAAACTCCAGCTTGGCTATTATTTTCCTTTTTGAACTAATACGCTTGGGAAAAGCATGTACCCCTTTATTCCTATGGGTTAAATAGAACCATTACAATTCTTCTACAAAGATAGCTTTGGCATTAAATGTTATCGACAAGCGTATGGTTGCAAGAGACAACGTACGAGAGGAATGGATTTGATTTCGTTTATTATTGAATAAATAAAAGACCGTATGTCAGAAGAGATACAGGCTCTCTTCTTCCACCAGATACAGGTCAGGAAGTAAATGGGTGTAAGTCGTTCTTGGGTGGCTGGTTTGTTTGCTCGCAGCACGGTGGTGTGACGTGGATCGGTAAACTATAAGTGGTCTTGGTCTAGTGTTGGAAAGCGGGGCTTAACATGATAGGGCGTCAGCGTTCTTTGATCTTGTCCGAAATGCGATGCATAACGGTTCTTCCTCAGGAAGTTCCCCGGAGTCGACTGGCTTTTTTGAATTTTTGTTGAGCATTTTATAGTCACATTTGGGATCGAATCGGCCCCGAAAAACTTTAGAAGGGAAAGTTCACGATTAGTTGACAAAATAACCTTTTAATTGTAAATTTATTTTTACATTCCAACTGGATGGATGCGTGAAGCTGTGGAATTTTGAAGGCTTTTGAAGGTCAGGGGCTAAGGGCAAGGCTGTGTTGCCGTAAGATATCTGACTCCATATTTTGGTTATATTATTTTACCCCACGTTGACTGGCCGGCGCAATGCCTTGCCCAAAGAAAGTCCCAAAAGAAATATACAAAAAGAAAAGATAGAAAAAAGATAAGAGGCGAAAACATTTCTTCTATACTTTCCTTTATTTATTGGGTGAAGGGACTAACCGACGCTACGTCTTGGGACGCAGCGTGGTGTCCAAAACACCAGACAGCAAAATTGGTGTTGTCGGTTCGACGGACACTGCCTGAAAAAAGAAAGATAATATCGTCTCCTTTTTCAAGAGGAAAACCCTTTTTTCTTTTAACGCATGCGTCATCTCCTTTTCTGTTAGAGACCTCTGGGAGTTTCTTCAAATTTAACAGTTTTCTTTTTATCTATTTATTTATTTTTCTAAATTTAATTTTTTATTCATTTATTTGTTCCCTACATAGCCTATTTGCGCAGCGACGTGTTTTATTCATTTTGGTCTCGGCCATCGTCTAGACAACATCCGGCTAATGTTAACTTTTTTCAATGTACACTCGTCGTGTTTTTATTTGTTTGTTTATTTATTCATTTTGTGAATGAGTTTATTTGGAATGTATTTGTAAGTCAGAAGATATTTCAGTATATAACATAAATAACACACAAAAGTTGATATGACATGAAAATACAACTTAATAGTAAGCACGTAGCAACGTTTAGAAGAGCTAAGGTCATTTAATATAACCTTTAACCCAATATTTTGTGTATTCACATGTCTGGTTCTCAGATGAAAATGTTTTGTCTTCTCAGCTGATTACCAAAATACATTTTATCGTCCATTGAATAATTTAGACATTTTATTGATCATCTCTTATTTGACACTTTGTTAGATGTTACAGATTTTTTTCATGCACCCATTGTGCAAGGCAATGATTTTTATATATGTTTCTTTTTATCACATTCCAGCATTATCATATTTACCCAACCCCTCCGCTCGGGCAGGATATGACACAAGGTCAATTTTTTTAAGCGAAGTTTAACAGGTTTGAATTCAGAGTTTTCCTTCTCCTAGACTAGTTGCCTCACCAAGGCTGAAGAACCTAGTCTGTCCTACTATTTACCCATAGCTGGAAGGAGAATAATTGGATTCATACCTTTCCCAAGGGTATTAGTGCGATGTGAAATGCAATCAATCTCGTCCAGGATTTGAACTTGTGTCGCCGTGTCCATTTCCTGCGACGATAACAATTACACCATGGGCACCTCCTAATTATGCACTATATGCATTATGCACTATATGTTAGAACAGATCTGACATTTCTGTTGGAGAGTCTAAATCTTAAATCCAAGATTTACATTATTTTTATATAAGATTAAGATTATATTTACGAGTCAGGAAATTTGCAGCAAAATATTAAACAATGTATTCAGCTTGAGACAAGAAAGAATTATCAAGAAAAAACATAGAACTGAAATAAATCTTACTGTTGAGCAAAATAAAGGGATATGTAAACTTTTTATTTTACCATTTCTCTTTGACTAATTACTTACAAAGAATTACTGCTGTGCAATGTATGCATTCAAAATTAGATACAACTTTGGACCCATGAGAGCTGTTACATTTAGTTCATGATATATATATATATATATATATAAACTTCATGTGTAGAACAATTTTATCTATACACAATATAGTTATTCCTGCATCTTAATTATTATATCTTTTTCAAAATTATTACTTTCTTTTTTCATTCAGCTTGCAGAAATTGTGATATTTCATCCAAAACAGAGACATAAAAAGGAAAATCCTCTCAACCTGAACTTTCAAATATCTAAAAATCTTGATTTTTTGCAAATATGAATTTTCAGTGTGAAGTTTGTGGAGAATCATTTACTAAAAAGCCTCTCCTGACAACACATTTAAGAACACATGTTAATCAAACTCTACACCATTGTAAACTATGTGGGAAAGGTTTTGCTGAAAAAAAATACTTGAATGAACATATGGACTCTCATGCAGATGAGACACCATTTCATTGTGGGGTGTGTGGAAAAACGTTTTCAATATACAATCACTTGAAAATGCATATGACAGTGCACAAAGAACCATCGTCTTTCCCATGTGAAGTGTGTAACAAAGTTTGTTCCTGGAAAAGTGAATTAGCTTTTCTCTCTCTCTCTCTCTCTCTCTCTCTCTCTCTCTCTCTCTCTCTCTCTCTCTCTCTCACACACACAAACACACACACACACACACACACACACACATATATATATATATATATATATATATATATATATATATATATATATATATATATATATATCATGGACTAAATGTTACAGTTTTACAGAAGTTTTCTGTAAAACTGTTCAAGAACGATATCACAGCTTAAGTTTTTTTTTGTCTGTGGTTGGCAGAAACGATGGCCATATATTCAAATAGTGGACGGTCAATGATTGATTGATTGATTGATTTTAGCGGCATGTCAACACGTTTTGGCTTATTTTATGCCCACAGGTTAGGGGATCACGCTCATTGTACTTTCATATTTACATTTTTTTGGGTATAGTTATTTCTAAAGAAATTTTTTTTGGCACACGTCCTTACCGAATATTGTTATATCAGCGTATAGTTGCAAGGAAAGAATAAAAACACAGTTGCAAAAACAAAGAACACGAAGGCACGTCAAAATTTTAATTGTATTGAAAACAAATAAGTAAAAAGTTCAAAATAAAACGGTTTGTATAAATGTGTTGATATGGAATTAAAAGGTAGAAAAAAGTTCAATGCTTAATAGTGATAGGATTGTTAGACTTACACGCATACGGTCAATCAGATGTTACGAGTGCGGAGAGGAGAGGGGGGTTTGGTGATTTACAGTTTAGTCGCTTCCTTCAAAGCGGAGAAGAGAAATGTCAATGTGGGTGATGCGTGGTTTTGAGTTTGCACCCCCTCTCTCAAACTTAGGGTTCTAGTCTGTGGGGTCGTCTGCCTTCTTTTGATCTGTCCCCGCTGTCGAGAAATCTGTCTTTTATATCGTTTTTCTCTTCTGATCGGATCAAATTGGGTTTTCTTTTTTTTTTTACCTCGAAGGTCACAGACTGGTCAAAAAAATTACTTTCGATTATTTTTATTTTTTGACAAATTTCATCGACATCTCGCCATTCTATGCGCAGAAACCCTGTCCGCGTGCTCAAAGTCATACCGACAGGGTAGAGAAATGTAGAATTTAATAGTAGATATTTTGTTTTTCATGCATATAACGGACATTTATTTAATTCCGAATCCAATTTTTATTTTTACAGGGACAAACAAAAGAATATACTAAAAAAATAAATAGCCCACTGAGGTAGGGCTGTAGAATACACTGACTGTATCTTCGCAGAGGAGTAAGGAGTGTCCTAGTTATGACATTAATCAATTTGATGGTGAGGTTCCAGTTTTGGAACTTTGGGGAATGTGGAGTACCCCTTCATTGCCATTGCCTCCAGGTCTTCTCTCATTCGGAGATCCTATCAATGGATCAAATAGAACAGATTAACATTTAAACTGTGTGCGAATAAATGACTAACGTTTTATCAAATTAAAAGAAATAGAACTGTTTGATCATTTAGCAGTGTGTAAACAAATGATTGATGTTTAATTGAATTGTTAGTAATACATAGCAATACTCGGTACCATTTAACTGTGTGCAAACAAATGATTAAATAATGGAATTATTTATGTTATATAGAAATACTTGAAGCCTTTTAACTATGTGCAAAAATGAGCTCGGGTTCATTTAAACATGTTATCAACAAAATGTGTTTACAAATCATATATATTTAATATATATGTATAAACAGGATTTACATTGACTAACCTACAATGGTTGATATGCCATAAATCCAATCCAACCTCCCACTAAAAAAAAAGCAACAAAAAAGGAGAGAAAAAAGATCAACACCAAAAACCAAAAAAACAATCAAAAACCCAACTTCTTTCTTTTCTACCTCGTCGTCATTAAAACAGAAGTTCCTTGAACATTTTTACAGAAGCGATTGTTATAGTCTGTCACCGGCTTATGACCGTCTTTGTTCAATACAGTCTCCAGACCAGTATATTTTTTTTTTTCTCCCAATTCGTTTTTCTTTCCTTTTTTGAGGTTCTCTGTTTTCAACCTTTATAGTTTCAACGTTATTGCCTGTACAATCAAGACTGAAATCTAGAAAAACCTAGACGAAAAATCGTACCCCAAACTCCTCGGAGTACCCCAGAAGTGTAAGATCTCTTCTTTTATTTATTTTTATTTGGAGCGCTTTTTTCCTTCCCTAACTCAATATCTACAACAAGCAAAATGTAAGTAATTAAATTTCATTCAAGTAATTCTTTTGATTGTATCATGAAGTTTTTTTTTATCTTAATATTTTATTGCATCATCTGTAAAACATCAGCAACAATAACTATAATACTACGAATGCGACCAATAGAGCGCCTCGGGTGCTGTAATGATGTGCAAGCTAGACTAGCAAACCGTGACGAGTGAGTTCGAGCCTCGCTAGGTACCCCATTTATACGGCCGTGTACCACATTTAAGTAAAAAGCTTAGTAAATTACTATTAATACGAATAACAACAACGAACAACAAACTCTTTGCCAGTAGACCAGACCCTAAAAAAATAACTTATCACCATAAAGAAAATGAAATAAAGTGAAAAATACCTGGACCTTACTAGAGAACTGAAAAAGCTGTGGAACATGAAGGGGATAGTGGTATCTATTGTAGTTGGTGCCCTGGAAAAAAAAATTGGAGAACTGGAGATTAAAGGTAGGACTGAGAGCATTCAGCTGACAGTGAGAGTCCTGTAAAATACACCGACTGCACTTCTGCAGAGGAGTAAGACACCCCCAATTTGACACTAAGGGTGAGGGTCCAGTAATACTGGAGCTTTGGGGAATGTGGAGTACTCCTTCATTGCCATTGCTTCCAGGTCCACTCTGTCCCGGAGTAGCACCTGATAGGATCCTATCAAATAGAACTGTATGAGATTTACACTAAGTGCAAACAAACAACTTGTGGTAAATTGAATTGTAAGGAATAGAACTGTTTGGTCATTTAACTGTGTAAACATATGACTGATACTTAATTGAATTGTTAGTGATACACAGCAATATTTGCAAATGTTAAACTATATGCAAACAAATGATTATTAGTTAATAAGATTATTTGTATTAGAAATGAGTGAAACCATTTAACTGTCAAAAAAATGAGGTCAGGTTTGTTTAAAAATGTTATCTGCAAAATGTATTTAGAAATCATATATTTAATATGTATGTTTAAAAATGATTTTGCGTTAAATAACCTACAATAGTCAATATGCTAAAAAACCAAACTAAAACCAAATAGAGTCAAGACCAGAGGAGACTTGCTGTCACTCAGACTCTATTGACCACCCCCATTAAAACTGGTGTGAAAAACTAACAAAGAGGAAATTGATTGCAGCTGTAGTAATGTAAATAATGTTGGTGTTTTTATTTAGGTTGTAACTAGAGCAAACCAGTAGTTGACCTGGAGAGGAATGGGTTCCACCAGGCTATTCCTGTCCAAGACACTCTGCATCAATAGTACCTCTATTATCAAACCAGGTTATGGGACCTATGAGTAAGAGAGAGTGATTCAAATTAGCATTTCATAATAATGTTAAAAAATGATGTTCAGTGTGAATGCTGACCCCACAAAGTATTCCATTGCAAATTGGACTGGAAATTGCTTTATTTACAGAGATCATTTTAAGTGTTTTGTTCTCATCAAAATCTTGCTATAATGTACCTTTTTTGTTGAGCCATTGTTACACGTACACACAAACATACGTATATAAATATGTATACATCGGGTGATTTATAAAGTAATGCTTTTCTCTTTAGTACAGGAATAATTATTGTAGTAAGAACATGTATCATACATCAAAATGAAGCTGGTCCTCTGTGGATCACATCCCGACTCTTCAACACAGTTTCCGTGTCTCTCAATAGCAGTGTTCCACCTTCGAATAAGAGCATGGTGCCCGTGGTGTAATGGTTATCGTCATAGGAAATGGACACGACGACACAAGTTCAAATCCTGGACGAGACCGATTGCATTTCACATAGCCCTAATACCCTTGGGAAAGGTAGGAATCCAATTATTCTCCCTCTAGCTATGGGTAAATAGTAGGACAGACTGGTTCTTCAGCCTTGGTGAGGCAACTAGTCTAGGAGAAGGAAAACTCTGAATTAAAAAAACCTGTTTAACTCCGCTTAAAAATTGACCTTGTGTCATATCCTGCCCGAGCGGAGGGGTTGGTAAATATGAATAAGAGCATGTATCCCTACCTTGTAAAATTCTGTTGACTGTTCTTTGAGCCACTTCATCACTGCAGTTTTCACTTTCTCATCAATGACATAATGTTTGCTTTTTAAACCCTCTTTCATGGGGCTGAAGAGATGATAGGAAATCTTGCAAGTCAGTAATGTTCACCTTCTGCAGGACAATGTTAAACCACACACAAGCATCAGGACAAGGGAGACAGTCAGCTCATTCAGGTGGACAACTTTATTGCATCTGCCATAATCACCAGATTTAGCACCTTCAGACTATCTTCTCTTAGGCCCCATGAAAGAGGGTTTAAGAGGCAAACATTATGCTAGTGATGAGGAAGTGAAAACGGCAGTGATGAAGTGGCTCAAGGAATAGTCAACAGAATTTTTCATGGCAGGGATACACGCTCTCATTTGAAGGTGCATCATTGCTATTGAGAAAAAGGTGACCATGTTGAGAAGTAGGGATGTGATCCACAGTGAATCAGCTTCATTTTGATATATGATACATGTTCCTGTGTCATTAATTATTCCTATACTAAAGAAAAAGTTATTACTTTTTTGACTTTGGTGAACACTAATCATTTTTTAAATTTTGGTTATAATGTCATAATTTCTTCTATTCTTTTTAATATTCTATCCAATACATTTATTCATGCAAAACAACCACCCATACAGATATATCACTGACTGCAACTCTGCAGAGGGGTAAGACTCACCCAACAAGTGTCCCGGATATGACATTAAACAGTTTGATGGTGAGGCTCCAGTAATGCTGGAGCTTTGGAGAATGCGGAGCACCCCTTTATTGTCATTGAGCTTAGGTCTATTTTAGCCCGGCATGGTAGCACCTGGTACAGTCTTATCTATGGGTCGAATATAACTGTTTGACATTTAAACTGAGTGCAAACAAATCCCTTATGCTAAATTGAATTGTTAGAAACAGAACTGTTCAATCATTTAAATATGCATAAATAAATGATTGATGCTTAATTAAATTGTTAGTGATACACGGAAATATTTGGAACCATTTAACTTTTTTGACTTATATTTACAAATCATGTATAACTCATATATATGTATAAACTGGATTTGGCTTTAAATAACCTACAATAGTTGATATACCATAAAACCAAACCAAACCAAAAACCAACACACACACACACACATATATATAGCTATAGTGAATTTTCTAAGAACCTGTTATGGGACCATAATGTAACATAGCAACCAATCAAAGGGAATCTTACTGTGTCTATAGTAACAGACACTCTCCTGTGGAGTTACTCTGTCAGCAATGAGACACTATTAAGAGAGTTTTTGTACTGTGTGACTGTCACATTCATCCAGATTTGATCATATTTTTCATGCTGAAATCTTAACAAAAAATTACATAGCCTCGGTGTCTTAGCTACCCATTTTCCTGGAAATGGCTCCATGTGACCTATGGCTTTCTCCAAAGCTAAAATCAACTGTTCAAGGAAGATTTCAGATTATGGATAAGATTAGGGAGAACATGACAAGGTAGCTGATTGGGATCCTGAGAGAAAACTTTGCAAACTTGTAGAAGAGAATCTAAGATAAATGTATGAAGCCTAAGAGGTGTACATTCAAAAGAACTAAGGATGGTTAACCTAAAAGGGCTATTTTTTCATTTATATTGAATAGTTGGATGTTTCCTGGATAAACTTTGTGTAGAACAATTTTATCTATACACAATATAGTTATTCCTGCATCTTAATTAATATATCTTTTTCAAAATTATTACTTTCTTTTTTCTTTCAGTTTACAGAAATTGCAATATTTCATCTAAAAGAGAGACATAAAAAGGAAAATCTTCTCAACCTGAACTTGCTAATATCTAAAAATCTTGATTTTCTGCAAATATGAATTTTCAGTGTGAAGTTTGTGGAGAATCATTTACTAAAAAGCCTCTCCTGACAACACATTTAAGAACACATGTTAATCAAACTCTACACCATTGTAAACTATGTGGGAAAGGTTTTGCTGAAAAAAAATACTTGAATGAACATATGGACTCTCATGCAGATGAGACACCATTTCATTGTGGGGTGTGTGGAAAAACGTTTTCAATATACAATCACTTGAAAATGCATATGACAGTGCACAAAGGACCATCATCATTCCCATGTGAAGTGTGTAACAAAGTTTGCTCCCGGAAAAGCGAATTAGCTTCTCACATGAGAACTCACACGGGAGAAACTCCATATCACTGCAATATTTGTGAGAAAAAGTTTGCTGAAAATAGACACTTGAGGGAACATATGAAATTACACAAAGGACAGACATATTTCCCATGTGAAGAGTGCGGAAAACTTTGCTCTCGAAAGGGCGATTTAACTTCTCATGTGAGAACACATACTGGGGAAACTCCATATCATTGTAGCATGTGTGAAAAGTCCTTCTCTAACATCAGTAACTTAAAAAAGCACATGCGAACTCATACTGGAGAGACACCTTTTCATTGCACACTGTGTGGTAAAGCCTTTTCTGCTAGTAGTAACTTGAAAAAACATATGAGAATACATACTGGTGAGACACCTTTTCAGTGTGAAGTGTGTAACAGATCTTTCTCTCAAAATACACACTTACAAAGACACATGAAAACGCACACTGGAGAGACTTCTTTTAATTGTGAAGTTTGTGGAAAAGCTTTTTCTCGAAAAGACAATCTTAAAACTCACATGACAACACACATTGAAGAGAAATAGATGAGGATTGTATGGAGATGCAAATTTCTTGGCTAAAATTTCTTCCCCTAAATGAACATGTTTATGATGTATAGAAAAAATAGAATCATTCTTTTTTTCTCTCCTTTTTTCAATAACAGGAAGTCAGTGTACTTGAAAAGTCTTCCTTTTTATAAAAATACTCAAAATTTTTATCTCAGGCTAATGAAAGATGTTATTTTTTTCATTGTTTTATTATTATATAGTTTGTGGAAATTATTATTTCAACTACATTTCTGTAAGTTATGATATTTCACTCCGACTGTTTTTTATTAGAAAAATGTTATCTTTGATTTTACACGATTTGATTTGTATATTTTATTTCAAACTGATGTGAATGCATTGTTCAATGTTTTTCAGCCAATTTCACAATCTACATTTATAATCTATTGATATAATCTTAGTCTTGGGTTTAAGATTTAAACTCTACAATAGCAACGTCAAATATTTTCTGACATATAGTACAGAATGCTGGAGAGTGATAAAAAGTGACATATAAAATCGTTGCCTTTCACAATAGGTGCCTGAAAAAAACCCTATGAATTCTTCTTACCTAACAAAGTGTCAAATAAGTGATGATCAATAAAATCTCATTATTATTCTATGGAAAATAGGATGTTATAATCTTTGAATAGTATTATAGCTGTCTTATAATAGTTTCTGCTGTTGTGTGTGTGTGTGTGTGTGCATATATATATATATATATATATATCATGAACTAAATGTAACAGTTCTCATGGGTCCAAAGTTGTATCTAATTTTGAATACACACATTGCACAACAGTAATTCTTTGTAAGTAATTAGTCAAAGAGAAATGGTAAAATAAAAAGTTTACATATCCCTTTATTTTGTTCAACAGTAAGATTTATTTGTTCTTTGTTTTTTCTTGATAATTCTTTCTTGTCTCAAGCTGAATACATTGTTTAATATTTTGCTGCAAATTTCCTGACTCGTAAATATAATCTTAATCTTATATAAAAATAATGTAAATCTTGGATTTAAGATTTAAACTCTCCAACAGAAATGTCAGATCTGTTCTAACATATAGTGCATAATGCATATAGTGCATAATTAGGAGGTGCCCGTGGTGTAATTGTTATCGTCACAGGAAATGGACACGGCGACACGAGTTCAAATCCTGGACGAGATTGATTGCATTTCACATCGCACTAATACCCTTGGGAAAGGTATGAATCCAATTATTCTCCTTCCAGCTATGGGTAAATAGTAGGGCAGACTAGATTCTTTAGCCTTGGTGAGGCAACTAGTCTAGGAGAAGGAAAACTCTGAATTCAAACCTGTTAAACTTCGCTTAAAAAAATTGACCTTGTGTCATATCCTGCCCAAGCAGAGGGGTTGGGTAAATATGATAATGCTGGAATGTGATAAAAAGAAACATATATAAAAATCATTGCCTTGCACAATGGGTGCAGGAGAAAAATCTGTGACATCTTCTGGCCTAACAATGTATCAGATATATATATATATATATATAGGTCATTCAATAAATAAGGGAAATTTTTTTGAAAAGATTAAAATTAATTTTTTTCCATAAATGTGAATTATTTCAGATAAATTCTAAGGCAAAAATTTTTTAATCTTGCAAAAATATTCATTTTGAGGCTCCAACATGGCAGTATATCAAACTAACTGCTCCAGGCTTGAACTTGGGGCCATCAAATTTTTTGTTGAGAAGTGAAAATTATGTGAAAGTTACTGGAGAATGTGATTTGTATGACAAAGCATGTTTTAGTCAAAAAATGTTTACAAATGAGCTAAACATGGCTTTGCCACTATGAGCCAAAGTCAAACAAACCATCTATGGAGTGGAATCACACAAACTCTCTGGTCAAGAAAAAGTTCTGGGTGTAACAGTCAATAAAGAAGGTCATGCTGACAGTCTTCTGGGATATGAAAGGGCCCATGATTATTGATTTTCTTGAAAAAGGTGAAACTGTAAACAGTGCTTCTTATTGCCGATTCCTTAGATAAAATTCACCTTATTCATTGAATTACTCTTGTGTGTTTATATATATATATATATAAAGTGAGAGAGAGAGATAGTGAGATTGTCAAATTTAATTACTTTTCTCTATCTTCATTACTGTTATAATGTAATATTCACTCAAAATTTGAAATATTGTTGGTTTTGTTGTTGTTGTTATTTCCTTATGTGAATTTTCACATAGGTCACACATCTCAAGAAATATTTATTTTCCTACCTAATTACCTTCAAAATATCTCTCTGCTTGGAATTAATGAATAGCCTACATGATTCCTGGCGTAATAATGTCCAATTGCTGAAAGTATGCACAAGGCCTTGGGCAGTTCGATTATATTTAGTTACATACGTGTGACATCTGTAAGAACTGATGATCCATATTGAAAGAGAATTGGAGACACTACATCAAGAATTTCAACTGTTAGATAAGAATCATGACTTTTTAACATATTGATTTGTGTATTCATCTATACATGTACCATGGAATGAATAGTGTAAATAAAATGCTTACAGCTTAAATGTTTAAGTTAAACACTCATTAAATGGCAAACTGTTGTGAGTTTGATATGCCATAAAACGAAATGAAACCACATCATATATATTCAATATAAAGATGATTTGGCATTAAATAATTTACAATGGTTGATATGCCATAAAACCTGACCAAACCAAATTATATATATCTTATATATATATATATATATATAAAGAGGATTTGGCATTAAGTAACCTACGATGGTTGATATGCCATAAAACCTGACCAAACCAAATTATATATATCTTATATATATATATATATATATATAAAGAGGATTTGGCATTAAGTAACCTACGATGGTTGATATGCCATAAAACCTGACCAAACCAAATTATATATATCTTATATATATATATATATATATATAAAGAGGATTTGGCATTAAGTAACCTACGATGGTTGATATGCCATAAAACCTGACCAAACCAAATTATATATATCTTATATATATATATATATATATAAAGAGGATTTGGCATTAAGTAACCTACGATGGTTGATATGCCATAAAACCTGACCAAACCAAATTATATATATCTTATATATATATATATATATAAAGAGGATTTGGCATTAAGTAACCTACGATGGTTGATATACCATAAAACCAAACCAAACCAAAGCAAATCTTATATATAAAATATATATGTATAAAGAGGACTTAGCATTAAATCACCTACAAAGGTTGATATGCCATAAAACGGAATGAAACCATGTCATATATATTTAATGTATATGTATAAAGAGGATTTGATATTAAATAACCAACAATGGTTGATATGCCATAAAACCCAAACAAACACATTAAGGGGTATCTGCATAGCATTTTTACATCGCAATGAGTTTGAACTGTGTTACAATTATGTTCTCTTTTTGATTAATACTCTTGTGAAAGATAGGAACCTCCTTATCTCTCCAGGTATAAGTTTAATACTACCACTACTGTTCTTATTCAATATTGGTTTGGCATTAAATATCCCATGATGGTTGATATGCCATTAAACAACAAAAGCAAAATTTTCAGGTTTGGTTTGGTTTGATTTCTTTGTTTAATGGCATATAAACATTCATGAGTTATTTAATGCCAAAGCCATCCTTCTAGAAGAACTGTAGTGATATTATTTAACCCATAACTGTGAGGATAAGAGGGTTCATACCTTTCCCAAAGTTATTTGTCTGAAAGTGGACGTAATAGCGCACCTGGAGTTTGAACTCACTTTCTACGATTCTGCAGTCCAGCGCAGTAACCCTTATACTACGAGGACACCCCCAAATTGATCCAGATAAGACACTAAGGAAAGTATTAAGGTGACACCACCTGGAAAGCAAAGGTTCAGATGGCCATAGAACTGCTGAAAGTGAGCTGAGAGAGGTGAACTTTATAGGGAGGGAAGGTAGAGGAAGTGGCAAGAAATTGGGATAAATGGCATCAAATTCTTCTTTTCCAATTGGGAAGCTGGAGAGTCTCTATGGTGTAGTGGTTAATGTTTTCGACTGTGACATCGTAGTTAGTGAGTTCAAACCCAAGTAATACATTTATGTTAATTTTCAAACTAATAGTATTGTGAAAGATAGGAACCCCTTTATTTCCCACCCATTTCAGCTATGCATTAGATAGTACCACTAGTCGTCTTCTTAAGGATAGCTTTGGCATTAAATAACCCACAAAGCCTGATATGTCATTAAATAAAAAATCCCAAAACAAACCATTGTGATTTGAATTACCATGACCAGAAAATCCGGGAAACACTTACGCACGACATATGGAAACACTGGACAGCTGTTTCGACCTTATTAGGTTTCATCAGCAGTGTATACAGTGATCTCCACTACTGGAGATCAAGCCAGTGACCACAGATTGCAGAGCCGAAACTCTACAACTGAGCCACCAATTCATGTCTTGGGAAAACATGGCCCTGGAGGTGACCATGTTCTCTGTAAAGAGTACAGATGTAACTTTCAAGACACATTCAGGTTTATTGGCTGTGCAATTACCACAAGTAGTTAATTTGGCATCACTTCTGTGCGATGTGGACTGTTGACTCAGTTGTAGAGTTTCAGCACTGCAATCTGTGGTCACTGGTTTGATCTTCAAGGGTGGAGATCACTGTATACACTGCTGATGAGACCTAATAAGGTCAAAATAGCTGTCCAGTGTTTCTGTGTGTCATACGTAAGTGTTTGTTGAATTTTCTGGTCATGGTAATTCAATTCACAATATAATTCCTTTACTAAAAAAAAGAAAACATGTACAAAGCAAACCAATAATACAGAAGAGGTTGGTTAGTTGGTTGTGCTTTATGGTATATCAACCCTTGTAGGTTATTTAATACCAGATTCTGTTTATATATATATATATATATATTATATATATGATTTGTAAGCTAACAGTTTGCAGGTAACATTAATTTAAAAGAGTTGGCGCTCATTTGTTTGTACACAGTTAAATGGTTTCAGTTATTATTATTATCCAATATTAATAATTCTATTTAATATCAATCATTTGTTTGCACACAGTTAATTGGTTTCAAGTATTTCTTAAACACTAATAATTCTATTTAATAATAATGAGCCGTTAACTCCTCAATAGTACCCTAACAGGTACTATTTAATATTAATGAACAGTTAACTGATTGATGGTACCCCAACAGGTTAGAGTGGATCTGAGAGGAAAGGTAATGAAGACTAGAGCCTTATTATCAGATGCAGTTTAGTGTCATATCCAGTACATTTGTGTGGGGGCCATCTTACCCCTTTGCAGTGATGCAATTGGCATATTCTACCACCCCAGTCAGCTGGGCTTGAAAGAAAAGGATTGATAATTATGTATATGTAATCATATCTAAGTTAGGATCACATAGGTATAGAATCAATGGTGCTTGGCGACTAACAGTTTCTCTCCCATGTGATCATCAAACCAAGTTTCTGATGATTGTATTGGTGAAAAGCTGACTGTCACTAAACATCATTGACTCTATCTCTATTCTCTCTGTTCTGACTTATGTATACATGCTCTATCACTGATATTTACCAAGCTATATTATTAATATTGATGTATGCAATTATATATCTGTTGCGAATCCGGGGTTAGGGCCTCTCAGGGTCACCCCGACATGATATTGTCTATCTATTTTGAAGCCATTAAAATTTGCACTGAACAAGTCATTTATCCTTGACTTTGGTTGGACTCAATGTCCTGATTCAAACCATCATGATTAGCAAGAGCATCTTGGGTGGTGTAAAGGTTAGCAAGCTAGACTAGCAAACCTTCATGTGTTAGTTCGAGTCTCATTGGGTGTCCCATTCATGTGGCCTCGTACCACATCTAAGCAAAAAGCTTAGTAAATTAAAACCATCATGATTGACTATCTTAATTCACTAACTCTTATTGCTTTGTTCTATTCTCATACCTAAAAATGTTTAGATAGATTTTGCTGGCTGTGTTTGTGAGAAAGACTTACAAAGAAAAAGGAAATAACATCGCCAGTTATTTTGTGCTCATGAATATCAACCCCCTAAAACAAAATAAAATTCTTCCAATAATATGACTCAGATGTATTGATTTCTGGTTGAAATAGTAAAAATAATATTTGAAAATTCCAAATGTGTTTTACTCTCTGTTTTTCTAAATATATTTTTGTTTCAACATCACAGCTAGATTTTGATGGTAAATAATTTTTTCTGTTTATTATAATATTTTATGTGGAAAATCTAATGATACAATGTCATGAACAACAAGAGAATCTCATCTAAGTTCTTGTCTTAACCTCAGTCAAAACCATTTGTTTTGAAAAATGCAACAGATAAAGAGAAAATATAAGTTTGTTTTTTGTAGATTGGTCAGTTATCAAGTATCACCTGCACAGAGATTTGAGAAATTGTTTGTAGAAAAAAAATAGAGTTGGATACTGAAAGTCTTCTTATATTCTTAATTAGACAAATAGTAAATTATGTTTAAAATATCAGCTGAGTAACATTGATGACCTTCAGTTAGAACTATTAATATATATATATATATATATATATATATATATATATTGACTGGTCCTTTGGCATAATGGTTAGATTGTTTACTAATTGTCTGAGAAGCCGGGGATCAATCCCAGGATGAGTCATACCAAAGACTCAAAAAATGGTACTTGATGACTCCTTAATTAACACACAGCATTATAAGGTACTCAGTGTAGTAGCAATTAAAATGGAGCTTTTGGGTTGCTTTCAATTATGATCACCCAACTTATATATTATCAAGAAAGAGATAAGAGGAATTAATTTTTTACTTAGATATTTTCTTCATTTTATTTTGTTTGCTCTTTTTATCACAAATTGTTTTGGCCAAACTTAATTCATTGTTAAATGGCGTTAGGAGCAAATGATTTTGATTTCTTTTGAAACCGTAACTTTGTATTTTACCTTGAGATCTGTAATATTAGCATGCACTTTTAAAAATTATATAAATTATATAAATTATATAATTTATATAAAGATTTGTGCTGTTTATAAAGTACTGCAATCAAATATGTCAAAAGTGGTTGGCTAAGTTGCCATAGACATTTCTTACTGGAAGAGGCTCCATGGTTGGTTTGAGCTCTTGAGATTAAAAGCAATCTAACCTAGACATTTCTTGAGCACAATATTATGTAACACTAGAAATTAGCAACATACTCAAAATATGCCTGGGTACCTTGGGTAGTGTAATGGTTAGCGAGCTAGACTAGCAAACCTTCACAAATGAGTTTGAGCCTTATTGGGTGCCCCATTCATTCAGCCTTGTGTCACATCTAAGCAAAAAGCTTAGTAAAATGACTACTAGGGCCCCTTTGGTAGTGTAATGGTTAGCAAGCTAGACTAGCAATCCTTCACAAATGAGTTTGAGTCTCATTGAGTGGCCCATTCATTTAGCCTTGTGCCACATCTAATCAAAAAGCTTCGTAAATTACTACTATGTAATTTTCCTCAATTTTAAGGGCCCCTTGGGTAGTGTAATGGTTAGCAAGCTAGACTAGCAAACCTTCACGAATGAGTTTGAGTCTTATTGGGTGCCCCATTCATTCAGCCTTGTGCCACATCTAAGCAAAAAGCTTAGTAAAGTACTACCTAAAAAATCCCTATTAGATATTAAAAATCTTTTACATCTGCCTGGTTACATTAGTCGATTTGACATGTGTTCCATATCAATGAAAAAATATCTGGACGGTATTTCCAAGTATAAATAAGTATAATTAGAATACTCTGTTTTTGACACATGATAACAAGAGGATACCTTATGGCAATATGAAAAAAATCAAAAAAATTCTAAAGCAACTGAAATAAACAACTGCTAAACAAACTAAAGGCTAGTCTTCATTCAAAGATGATATTGTGAATATAGCAGGATAGGAATAACCTCTATTAGCTTCTGGAAAACCAAATGATTGAATTAAACAAGTACTGTTTCCAATTACATCAACAAGAAGTATCTGGAATCAGTTGAGTGATTCATTTCAATAGCATGTCAACACATCAAGGGTTATTTTATGCATAAAAATCACGGAATCATGTATGTTCATATTTGCAAATTTTTCTTTAGATTTTTTTTTTCTTTAATACAGTCTTGTATACAAATAATTTTTAAACAGATCTATTTAACTCATCGACCAAATCCTAACAGGTTCTACCACTCTGGGTTTGAGTGGATCTGGGAGTAATGGTTATGAAGGAATACGCCAAACTCCCCAGATATGCAGGACTAGAGCCTCACTATCTGATGCAGTTTAGTGTCATACCAAGAGCACCTTTTTGGGGGGTTCTTACCCCTCTGCAGGAGGTACCCCTACCAACAGAGCACTGGAATCAGTAAAGAAAAATAGGTCAATATTCCATCAAGATAAGACTAAAATATATTTCTCGGGTGATCAAATACTGCATTTAACCATCTATTCAATTCTTTCCAGTATTCTCTCAAGGAAAGATATGTTAGCTCCCTTGAAGACTGTAAATGGTACCTTGAACTTTTCTTTGATGAAAAAGATAAAAAGGCCAGGAGGATTAGATTATGTGGTTGCCTGAAAGATGGAAAATAATCAAACAAAATGGTAATTATGTTATTATTCATGGTACATTCGAACCATCTATAAAATTAAAATTTTTTTCACAATCAGAATTAGCATTCAGAAGACCTTTCTCTCCACAGGCAATTTTTCAGATTTGAAAAATGTTGAATTTTTACAATTTTAGATGAAATTCAGTTGAAATTTATTTAGAAAACTATTAGTATTAGATCAGAATACTTGAAACCATTTCAGATTGACTTCAGCTTTAAATAATCCAGCAAGGATAAATGTTCCAATTTTACAGCATAACAACCCATTATGCTGAAGTCAATCTAATATGGTTTCAAGTATTCTGATCTAATATTAATTATTATAAAACATCTATTTAACCCATAGATATAACAATTACTACCTCTCTGAGTCATAGTGGATCTGGGAGTAATGGCATCAAAGGGATGACTCAACACTCCCAAAAGTTCCAGAACTGGAGCCTCACCACCGGATGCAATTTAGTGTTATATTTAAGACACTCTTTTTTAGAGAGGTTTGGTTGGTTAGTTGGTTGGCTGTTTTGTTTTACGGCATATCAACCCTTTTTGAGTCTTTTAATTTGGAATTATTTTGATAAAAGTTCAAACAATTCAGTTTAGTGTAAGTACAGATTTTACTAGGGAAAGGAGTAGTGCCCTCCCCATACACCTCGGTGTAGTAGCTATTGAAAAGGGACACTTCAAGTCACCCTTGACTAAGGTCGCCAACTTTACTTACAGATTTTTGCTTACACACAGTTAAATGTCAAAACAGTTCTATTTCAACCGATTCATTTTAGCATATGTACATAGTTTAGTTCTATTTGACCCATAGATAGGACCCTATCAGGTGCTACCACTCTGGGCCAGAGTAGGCCTGGGAGTGATGGCAATGAAGGGATACTCCACATTCCCCAAAGCTCCAGCATTACTGGAACCTCACCATCAGATTGTTTAGTGTCATATCCAGGACACTCATTGATATTAGGTTTTATCCCTCTGCAGAGAACCAATCAGTGTATATTCTACAGCCACAGCTGACTGGGCAATTTGGAGAGGGATCTTAAACATTCTCAGGAATATAAATACAGTATTGAAACAATCATTAACTTTCTGACATGCGTGTGTATGTGAGATAGCTTTCTTCTGTTTTTATTTTTATTACTCCCTTAGAGAAGAAGGAGGAAAATCTCTAATTGTTGGAGTAGGAGATAACTGTTTGGTTTGGTTTGCTTTTATGGCATATCAACCATTGTAGGTTATTTAATGCCAAATCCTATTTATACATATTTATTAAATCTATATGATTTGTAAACACATTTCATTGATAACATTTTTAAATGAGCCTAAGCTCATTCATTTGCACACAGATGGTTCTAAGTATTGCTATGTATCACTAACAATTCAATTAAACATCAGTCATTTGTTTACACACAGTTAAATGATCAAATAGTTTTATTTCAAACATTTCAATTTAGCAAAAGTCCACAAAGTTAAATCATTCCAAGTATTACTATCTATCACTAACAATTCAATCTAACATCAGTCATTTGTTTACACGTGTTTAAATGATCAAACAGTTGTATTTCATACAATTCAATCGAGCATAAGTCATTTGTTTGGACACAGTTTAAATGTCAAACAGTTCTATTTGACCCATTAACAGGACCCTATTAGGTGCTACCACTCCAGGTAAGAGTGGACCTGAGAGTGATGGCAATGAAGGGGTATTCCACTTTCTCCAAAGCTCCCACATTACTGGATCCTCACCATCAGATTGTTTAATGTCATATCCAGGACACTTGTTGAGGGGGATCTTATCCCTCTTCAGAGATGCAGTCAGTGTACTCTATAGCCTCAGCTGACTGGGCTTATTATACCTATTAGAGTCTAAGTTTCAATGACGTAAGCACCTACAATCAGAAGGCATACTTAGCATCACAGTTATCATCTTTAGAAATAGAGGTGCCGTGGTGTAATTGTTATCGTCGCAGGAAATGAACACGGCGACACGAGTTCAAATCCTGGACGAGACTGATTGCATTTCACATAGCACTAATACCCTTGGGAAAGGTATGAATCCAATTATTCTCCCTCCAGCTATGGGTAAATAGTAGGACAGACTAGGTTCTTCAGTCTTGGTTTGGCAACTAGTCTAGAAGAAGGAAAACTCTGAATTGAAACCTGTTAAACTCCGCTTAAAAATTGACCTTGTGTCATATCCTGCCCAAGCGGAGGGGTTGGGTAAATAGGATCTTTAGAAATAGAATCGGTGATCCAAGTTGAAATCCCAGATATGGCTGTCTGTATTTTACTTTGCATTTATATCATTGAGAAAGGCATGGATCCATATCTTTTCTCCCACCAGCTATTACTTGGAACCGTTTAACTATATACAAATGAATAAGTAATGTTGAATAGAATAATTAGTGTTAAATAGCAATACTTAAACTCTTTAACTTTGTACCTAAATTGAATTATTGATATTTTTATAATGTTCGTTTAGAGGGTAAATTTGGCCAATACTGTATTTGTATATATGTCATATAAATAACTTCCACTAAATTGAAGAATAAAAACTCTGAATTCAAACTAGCTTTATTCAGCTTTATAAAAACCATAACTTACAAACCAAACCAAACCAAATCTCTTCACCCTTGTATTATGCTAAATACTAAGTATGGAATATATATATATATATATATATATGTAAACTTACAACGCTGATTCATAATGCAACTTTTACACAATTCTACTCAACATTTAACAATCCTTCATACGTTTGTCTGACCAATTTATATATCCACCACTTCCAGTAATGTGACCCCAGTAGCACAGTCCATTTCAACACCCGTGTTTGTTGGCTGGAGATCTGTGTTCAAACCACACGGGTCGGTATCGGCCCATTCTTTTATATAACAGTATTACATAGCAATACTTGGAACATTTTTCACTGTGTGCAAATGAATAAATAGTGTTAAATTGAATAATGAGTGCTAAATAGCAATACTTGTAACCACTTCACTGTCTGCAAACAAATGAGTGATATTGAATAGAATTATTAGTGTTAGATAACAATAATTGTGAAACCATTTAACTGTGTAGAAACAATGGCAATACTTGTGTGCAAACAATTTAGTTCTGACTCATTTAAAAATGAAATTACCGACAAACTAATTTCTTACATATCATGCATATCTATTTAAATATGTGCAAACAAATGATTGATGTTAAATTGTGTCTCTTATATAACAATACTTGAAAACATTAGACTGTGTGTAAATAAATGATTAATAGTAAATAGAATTATTCATATTAGATAGAAATAGTTGAAACTATTTAACTGTGTGCAAAAAATGTGCTTAAGCTATCAACAAAATGTGTTTACAAATCATATATCTTTAATATATCTAGAGAGAGGATTTGTCATTAGATAACTTGCAATGGTTGATATAACATAAAACCCAACCAAACCAAATCATATATATTCAATATATATGTATACAGAGGATTTGTCATTTGATAACTTACAATGGTTGATATACCATAAAACCCAACCAAACAAAATCATATATATTCAATATATATGTATACGGAGGATTTGTCATTAAATAACCTAAAATGGTTGAAATGCCATAAAACCCAACCCAACCAAATCATATATATTCAGTATATTTTTATACAGAGGATTTGTCATTAAATAACTTACAATGGTTGATATGCCTTAAAATCCAACCAAACCAAATCATATGTATTTGATATGTATGTATAAACAGGGTTTGGCAATGCCATAAAACCCAACCAAACCAAATCATATATATTTGATATATATGTATAAACAGGGTTTGGCAAACCACAATGGTTGATACGCCATAAAACCCAACCAAACCAAAGGCACCTGCTATGAATAAATTGTAGGGCAGACTGAGTTCTTTAGTCTAGTTTAGGTAACCAATCATGGAGAATGGAAACTATCTTTATTCAGCTTAGAAATTGACCTTGTGTCACATCCTACCCATGATGGAAGTGTTGGTTAAATACATATATGCATGTCAGAAATTCAGAGATTATTTCAATATAGTATTTGAAACAGGATCCATCTCCTAAAATCATAGGAAATCCATATTTTTCAAAACTGCTTAATTACTTGAGTAGAGAAAAGTCTCCTGTATACTCAAAAAAAGAAGAAAATGTTTTTCTTAAGAGATTAAGATATACCTTGTTTACTAGACTTTGCTTAGTATGACCCACAAGCCTTGGTTTGCTTACAGTACCTTAGTGGTCACCCAACTAAGTACAGTACAGGCATAATGCTGCTTAACATTGGTTGATCTAGCAGGAATCAGTGCTTTCTGTGTTTCTTGACTGTAAGTAAATGTGTTGTTCAATAAAGTTAATTCTGACAATAGCAAGATTTTTCATTGTTATTTCATGCATTGAATGAAATTTTTGAACATCTGATATTGTTTACAATAAGAAAATTCTATTTAACATGCTTCTCTTTTAAAAGTTCAATCAAAATGTTTTTGCTATGTGGATGGTTTGTATATAAATAAAATACTGAAATATCAAGAAAATCTATCAGAATTCTAAAAAAAAGTCTGAGGAAGTAACTAAAGATTGGTATTAATAGCATCAAATTGTTAAAGCCTTATTTCCCAGTTTTGGTAGAAGAGAGTATATATATATATATATATATATATATATATATATATATATATTTAAGGCAAGTAAAGTTGGTGACTGTTGTTGAGAGTGACCTGAAGTCTCCCTTTTCAATAGCTACTACACTGAGGTGAAGGACAGGGTGCTACTCCTTTTCCTGAATTGCTTCACTTTACTCTTGAAATGTACCTTATAATACTGAGAGTTGAGTGTTTTAAGTCTTTAGTATGACTCGACCTGGGATTGAACTCCGGTCCTATTAGCCTAGTGGGTAGAGTCTACACCAATGGTCTGAGAGACTGGGGTTCGATCCCAGGTCGAGTCATACTAAAGACTCAAAAATGGTACTACATATATATGTATATTACATATGTATATTGGTGGGTAGAGTGTTCACCAATAGCCTGCGAGATCCAACTTCAATCCTAGGTCGTGTCATACCAAAGTATAAGAGTATAAGGGTGGTAAGGATATCAGATGATTTTGGTGGCAGTAGCAGTCGTGGACGGGGTGGCGTTGTAGCTAAGTCAGCAGTTGTTTACAGCAGGTGGTGTACCAGAAATCCGTCAGAGTTCAGATGAATTCTTATGGCCGTAGCGTGACCTTCCCTTCATGTCTCAGTAGGCCAGTCTCCTCCTTTGAAGATTTTCGCTGCTTAAATAGCTACCCTTTGGATCAAGTCGGTTCTGGGAAATTTTTTAGGGGGAAGATTTATGATTGGCTGAAAAAGGGTATTTTGTTAATGTGAATTAATTTCTTGCATTCTCGCTTGGAAGCTCTGCGCGGAGCCTCTTGCGCAAAGACACATTTTATTCATTGTCTCGGCAGCAGCCGTCAGGCTAAATTCTGGTCGAATGCTACCCTTCTCCAGCCACGTGTATGCTTTTTTTGAATGAAATCGTAAATCGGGAGAGATCTGAATCCTGCTATATAACAAAATTAAGTGTAACTTGAAGGAACAGAATATTAGATTTTCATTTTTTAAAAAATAAGTTGAAAATTTTGAGTAGATTACAGGATAAATTTATAAACCTACTGGAGATGTATTTATTTTATCGCTTATTTATAAGATTGGGGTAGGCTCAAAATTAGATAAAAAGGTGATCATTTATCTGGGATTCTAATTAATTAAAAATATATTTTAAATAATCCAGGAAGGAAAAGATTTCTTAACATATTTTCGGTTTTGATCCCTCAACTTTTGCGTGGCAAGTCAAATACCATCATCAGCGAATCTCAAAGAAATTTTAAAATGAGTGTGTTACTGTCTCTCGGTCAATAGATGCAAAAATACTGAGACAAAAATTACGGCTTCTCAAACCTATTTTTACGCTAAATTAACACCCTTTTTTAAATATGGAAATACGATGATTTTCAATATATATATATATATATATACTCTATAACCAATGATATGTTACACATTAAATGTCCTATTGTTTATCTCCCCTAGTAGTCCCTTGCGTTTTAGGGCACATTCTTAGACTTGTCTCTTGGAGATTACTTCTGGTTTCAATCCCTTATTGAATAAAAGAACCAGAGCTTCGCAGCATGTAATCATTATCTTAATCCTTCCTGATAAGCCTGATATTTCGAGCATAAGAAAATTCGCCTTTCTCCTCTTGAAGCAAAGAAGTATCGTAATTATCTGACATTTTACAGTATTTCCCTTTGGTATACTTTATCTACTAGAACCCCATTTTACCACGTGTTAGCCTCAATTTCACTTCGCTCGTTAACTTGACTCTTACTTATATAAGCTGGGAATTTTTATATTTAAGCAGTCAAATCACCGCTTCTGTTAGAATCTACGTCGCTTTGCGAGACTTCTTGAAACCAAAACCTTGGGTCAGCCTCTGAATTGTAAAGACTTTTCTTACTACTTGACGGTTTACCACTGTGTTGCAGATTTTCGTGTCACTCAAGGATGTGATGGGAAGGGTTAAAATCGCTGTATACAACAAAGGATATAAACCAAAAGAGTTGTTACATTTCTAATCTGTGTTGACTTTGGTTTTTGTGATGGAGGATTATTTTGATGTAACCCTGAATGGTACATATCATATCTTTTTTAATACGTGTCAGCCTTAATTTTGCTTCGCTCGTTAACTCAGCTCTTATTTAATTGTATTTTTAAAATTTTCCTTTGCCAAGCATTATTTCTATTTTGAATACAGTTTAGTGTCATATCTTGGACACCTCTTTTAAGTGTGGTAGGGCACCTCGGATGGTGTAATGGTTAGCAAGGTAGACTAGCAAACCTACACGAGTGAGTTCGATTCTCATTGGGTGTCCAATTCATGCGGCCTTGTGCTACATCTAAGCAAAAAAGCTTAGTAAATTACCTCTTTTAAGTGTGGTTCCACTCTTCTACAGTCAGTTTATTTTAAGTCCAACCAATAGAGAAAAGAGCTGAAATTGTTGAAGATCAATTGATTAGACCTTGGCATGTATCAAATGAGGATAAGAGGACTTCCCACTTACTCACTTTTTAAAGAACAATTTTTTTATAAAAAAGTTTCCTAGCCTACGTGGAAAACTTAGCTTCATGCAAGACAATGTTTCTTCACACAATCTGTACACAACGGCTTCGTACCGAACTCTGTAGGGGGACATATATTTATGGTAGGTATGATTAGTCCCCCAAAATATTATATTAAAGAGGTTTATATAAGTTTTGCTTAGAATAAGGCACATGGAAAAAAGTAGTTAATGAAGGAAGCCAATGAGTAAAAGATATGAAACGAGTAAAGGTTGTGAAACGGCGCGGAAAAAAGGAACTTTCAAAACAAGGCGACGAACAAAACAAATTTATACACTATAATAAAACTTACATTGATACATAAAAAATATCGCTAATTCTATTAATAAAATAATCGTGTGTGTATATATGTGTGTGTGTGTGTGTGTCTAACACAACTAAACTACAAAAGGATTACATATTTAAAATGTCTTTCTTTTTATGGTTGGAAGCAGTCTGTTTCTCTGATACTGGAAAAAGTCTCATTGTCAATGTATATTTTGAATGTCTGCGAGGCCCATCTATGTTGTTGCTATTTGACGTCTGTTGAGTCACACTGGAGGGAGTGTGTTGCCACTTTGATGAAATTGTGTAAAAACAGCAAGAGTGCTTGAAGACGACGTATTTATAGAAAATACGTGTCTTGGAAATGGCTCCAAACGCAGGACGAAATTTACGCGCGGGCGTAGTTTTACGCAGGTCACGTGGTTCTCCTGGCCAATGGTTTCCCGAGACTGAATATGTGTGCGTCCGCCATCTTTGTCGTGGGAACAAGTGGCATACCGCCCAAATTAACTTATAGGAGTGTAAAGTCCTTTAACTCTAAGGGATTTCGGAAATAGTAGATTAATGAACTGGTCAGCATTTTCTTTGAAGCTTAACCTAACTAAAAATCTCTGGAGTATTCTCCACTCGGCTGGGACTGTAAAATACATTGAGTGCATCTCTGCAGAGGGGTAAGATCTCCCCAATGAGTGTCCTGAAAATGACACTAAATAGCATATGATGGTGTGGTTCCAGTCTAATGTCTCAACATAAACTGAATTTGTATTTTAATGCTGGATAATGAGGTCGTAAGCTCAGTGTAATCTTAAAAGAAATGACATACGAAACCTCCCATTTATCGCCCCCTCAAACATCACCTGATAAGAGCTTATGTGATTGGTCAAGTGCCATTGTCAGCAACCAATCAGAGCACACGAGACATACGACATTATGTTCTGTTTTGGGGTACAAATACAAACGCAAGAGAGAGATCGCCCTCTTAGATACGGTGCAGACCGTCCAAATAAGATGTTAAAACACCAGTGACTTATAAAAGCCGATGACAATGTGAGGTCGACCACACGGAAGCAACAGACATTGAATAACCTAAGTGACAAGATAAGTCTACTGGTATATTATTTTGCAACTTATTAAGTTAACTTTTTTTTGTATTACGTTTGTAATTGTTATTGTTGATAATATGCCGCGACTTGCCTACAAACATAAAGAGATCGGATTACTCGTTCGCCCGAGAAAAATTACATCCGGGTACGGCCGGAAATGACAAAGCCCTTTTTCGTCTCTAACCGGCCGTTAGAACCAAGAAAGGGATAAATTAACATTTATCAACATTTGCTAAACACGTCTGCCAGAAATAATTCTATAAAAATGGAATTAATATCTTCGCTAGCCTATACCAGGCTAAAGAAGGATTTATTTTCTACGTCCATTTTTTATAGAAGAACTTTCTATTCACGTAGCGCAGTAGAAGTGGTGTTGCCCTTCTTTCATATGAAAAAGGCTTCGGCGGCGAAAAATTCAGAGGTCTACGCGGACGCTCCCAGGGGCCACTCGGCTCCACAAGGTCGAATCCTACGTTATCGTGGTTGCATTCACCTCACCGCCACTTCTAGTGGAGATTCAATCCCCGCTTCTTTTTCTACAAATCACCTTGCTACAAGGCTGAATCCCACTTCTAGTGGTAGATTCACTCTCTTTTTTTTCGCATTGATATGCACTAAAGGCTCCCGTCGTCCGTCCGGCTGCGCTGCGCGAAAGGCACGGGTTAGCCTTTAGCTACCACTTCACTACCTGCGCAGCGGTAAGATAACGCCAATCTTAGCCGCGGCTCCCTGGCCTGTTCGCTCGACAGTGCAAAGCTTTGGCGCGCAAAGCCTTGGCTACCGTCCAATACACCCGCACAGCTTTGGCGCGCAAGCCTTAGCTACCGCCCGATACGTTCGCACAGCTTTGATGCATAAAGCCTTAGCTACAGTCCGATACGTTCGCACAGCTTTGATGCGTAAAGCCTTAGCTACCGTCCGATACGTTCGCACAGCTTTGGTGCGTAAAGCCATAGCTACCGTCAACGATACGCCCGCACAGCTTTGGCGCGCAAAAGCCATAGCTACCGTTACGATCGTCCAGTTGTATTCAACGACTCGACCGACCTCAGCTTCCCGCAACGATCGTCCAGCCGCATTCAACGACTTAACCGACCCCAGCTCCCCGCAACGATCGTCCTGCTGTATTCAACGACTCGACCGACCTCGGCTTCCCGCAACGATTGTCCAGGTGCATTCAACGACCCGACCGATCTCAGCTTCTCGACTCAAACATCTAGCTGTATCTCCACGACTCGACCTACGCCAGCGACCTTCATCGAACATCCAGCTGCGCACAACTACGACTCGATCATACCAGTTATCGACATCACCCATCTAGCTGAAGACCACATACAACCGCCACGGACTTTGCACACACGTCTGTAAATCTGACAATAAATCGTCGCCTTTTGTTTTATCTGTTACCTTGCCTTTGTTTCCCTTCATTGTCTTTGGCTGTCACTACTCGCACGCATTAAACAGAAATTATTTGCGGGGTCGACATGCTTATCGGCTCCGCAACAAATATTCCGTTTTGTTGAAGTGTAGATTCCTGTTTTTATCCCCACTACATTTTATGCTTATTTTTTCCGCCTAATTGCTACAATCTCTCCGGTTATCTCAAATGAAGAATTGTTTGACACATTGGATGAACAGATGAAAACCAGACTCTTCTATTAGAACTTTGTCAAAAATAAATGAGTGACGTTGAGTGTTTTTTTTTTCAAACGAAAATTTAATACAACAATATGAAAAAAGAACGAATAGAACAAATGGGATGGGAATAATATATGTGTGTATCAGTGTGAATTCAACCTATTATTCACAGATCTTATAAAACATGCGCAAAGAAAAAAAAGGCGATGGGGATAGTACAAATACATTTATCTGTGAAGAAAGGTAATATTTTTTTGACTAAAAGTTTTTACGTAAGATCTTTCACTTTTGTTTGGAATGTAGAGGATGAGTTGGCCGGTTTGTTTTCTTGAGATTTTGTTAGAAATAAAACTTCGAGAGTCGTTCCACAATTTACAGCACAAAGAAATGAACAACGCTGACAAAAGAAAATTTACAACACGGTGATATTAAGCAGATAAGCTTATATACTAAACAACAAAGCAAAAACAATGCAAAGTAGGAAAAATGTTCGAATATTGTTTGTTAGGTATTCGTGTGTGTCTGGGGTGACTGATACAAATATTATGTGAATGTAAGTGTATTTTGTTCGAACAGTTCTGTGTTCACGTTCGTTTGTTGTTAAAACAAGGAGTTACAATCTAACGGTTCTTAATTACGTGTGCGTGTATGTATGTATGTATGTATGTATGTATGTGCGAGAAACTAAAGTACCAAAACAGCAGCGAATGAATCTGAGAGAGAAACTGTCCCGCTGAAAGTGAGTCAGCAAAGAGGAAAAAAAACCATAGGAAAAAGGAAGTTGTTTCTGAAAGCATGGAATATAGGGACCATGTTACGTGACCGGCTCCAAATGCAAGATTTCTTTTTGCGCGTTGCTGTGGTAGTCCGTAACAGTGAGTCGTTACGTGGACTGCATTGCAGGAGCGTCATGGTCGGTAGCTATGGCTTTGTCGTGCCAGATAGATGTGCGGGCGTATCGAGGCGGTGGCTAAGGCTATTTCGCGCCAAAGCTATGCGGACGTATCGAGGCGGTAGCTATGGCTGTTTCGCGCCAAAGCTGTGCGGACGTATCGAGGTTGTAGCTAAGGCTGTTTCGCGCCAAAGCTGTGCGGACGTATCGAGGCGGTAGCTAAGGCAGTTTCGCGCCAAAGCTGTGCGGACGTATCGAGGCGGTAGCTAAGGCTGTTTCGCGCCAATGTTGTGCGGGTGGTGGAGCGGTAGCCAACCCCTGCCTTTAGCGCTGCGCAGCCAAACGGACGAGCGGAACCGAGCGATGGTTAAGACCGGCTGGTCTTAGTGAGTCCTCTTTGTGTTTGCCTCCAGGCTGTCTATTTCGACTGATCATTAATGACCGCCAGAGATGCACCGACCCACAGAAGGTGACCTCTCATAGCCCTTAAAAAGGACCGTAAAAAAAAGGTTGAATCTGCCACTAGAAGTGGCGGTGAGGCGGGTGCAACCACGATAACGTAGGACTGGAGCCGAGTGGCCCATGAGAGCGTCCGCGTAGACTTCTGAATTTTCGCCGCCTGAAGCCTTTTTATATGGAAGAAAGGGAACTCCACTTCTGTCGCGCCACGTGGATAGAAAGTTCTTCTACAAAAAATGGACGCAGAAAATAAGTATTTCTTTAGCCCGGTATAGGCTAGCTAAAACTATTACTTCCATTTTTATAGAATTATTTCTGGCAGAAGTGTTTTGCAAATGTTGATAAATATTAATTTTTCCCCTTCTTAGCTGTAACGGCCGGTTAGAGTCGAAAAAGGGCTTCATCATTTCCGGCCGTACCTGGATGTTATTTCTCTTGGGCGAAATGTAATCCGATCTGTTTACGTTCGTAAGCCGGTCGCGGCAAGTTCAAAATGCGCGGACATAGTTGAACGCACTGGCAAGGAATTATCCTGTCCAATCAGGTTCCCGAAATTATTTCATTTATTTTTGCGCCTAACTATTTGTTTCGATAACAAGTAAGTTTTGGAACCTATTTTTCCAGAAATTTCTACTTCATGTGGTCCTTGCTGACATGTTTAAAAATATAGGGGTGTAAATCCTATAGGGATAAGCATTCGAGTTAGTGAGAAAGGCTTAACATTTCCTGTCGTCTAAGAAATATCTTCAAAATCCTTTAAGTTTATCCCAGATGAAATGATCCGAGATCAGCAAGTTATTTCTGTTTTTTATAACGTTGCTGGAGTGGTATCACATCTACATATTTGTTCAGAGTTTAGACACCAACTGATTATCCGTTTGACTTTAGGGGCCAACAACCCACTACCTTCCTCTTCTTTCTTTAGAAAGAGTCAAATAACTCCATATCCTGTTTGCCTCGGCAAATGAACAATTTATGGAAGTGGAGAGCTATTTGTACCCACTTGTCAGATGCCTTTACACACACACACACACACACACGTGTGTGTGTGTGTGTGTGTGTGTGTGTGTGTGTGTGTGTGTGTTCGCATTATAGCAGAAATAACAGAAATGTTTTTGGTTGGGATATTCTGGACAAGTGCTAAAATAATGTAGAAATTGATGATTGCACTTATAAAACGACTATGATATCCAAGATAGATTTGAGAACATAGTTTTATGATATATTTTTTCTTTCTTTATTGGTTGGGGGCAGAACAATTATATAATAAAATTACGTCTTCAGCTTGCTACAATACAGTTATCAGACATATTTCTTGAGTCCCCCACCTGCTAAGTATCGACTTATGAAGAAATTGTAATTTTGGTATTTATTTGTACCTGTTCAATTAAAAAAATTTAAGCAAATGACTAAAACCTTTTCTTATCTGAATGGGAGATATAAGACGGATATTCTAATATAATTTGTTTTGTACATTAATGCATTTATTGGCGTGCTATTCTGGACAAGTGCCCAATTATACTTTGATGTACACATTACTTTCCTTCCAGGCACAGGCTGGAAAATGTGCACACCTTTAAAGTTAGCTGTTCTGATAACTCACAATGGATGACAATTTTTCATCCGATAAATTCCAGCAAAATTTTGGAAGATTATTTTGAATCATTGATACAAACAAATACGATTTTTTTTTCGAGAAGGAAATACTCTATGCGATAAATTAAAAAGACAAAAGGAAAACAAAACAAAACAAAAAAAACTGCGAAAAGTTTTCCTTTTATAGTAAAACGTAATCTGAACTAGAGTTCGTATTTTTTTTAATGAAAAAGTAAGTTCATCGTATTTTTGTCAGGATTAGAATATTTTAGGCGATTAACTATAAGACCTATGTGTTAAAGTAAAGCCTAAATTTTTACTTCCCTATCGTGTTAAGATATACAGCAGTATTTGTCATCAGGAAATGGGGAAAAAATACGGGATTATTTCCAACACATCTAGCAAACCTTTAAAAGGTTACATTCTTTACAAATTCACCAGAAGAAAAAGTAAAGTAAACAATCTTAATGTGTTTTTCTAATTCCCGTAAAAAATTACAACGTTCTTTTTGGCTTCATGAAAGTCAACATACTATAAAACAGTGCCAAATGAAAACAATATCTCAAAATAGTATACCCAAAAAAACCCTTAAATAACACAGATTATTTTATAATTTAATAAAAAATCAAACTAACAACAATGTTTTTAAAAACGTATTTTATAGCGTGTTTAAAAAAATCTAGAGTGGGAGAAAACATGAAAACAGATAACGGAACAAAAGTTAGAAAGAAATAAATTATTTTACACCGTTTAATCAATATATTTGCTTCTATCATAACAAGGAGGAAACATTTTAAACGCTGTAGAAATTATTTGTTTCTTGAATTTGACGTTGATTTTTTTTTTCACTTATTTTTTTTTTTTTTATAAAGAATAAAGAAATATGAAATTTTTACAAGGTTATTAGTTGGAAAAAATTAACGTAAAGAAAAATCTTTTATAATAATAACAATAATAATAATAAAAATAATAATGATAATAATAATAATCTGACAAGTAGGGGAAAAGGTATCTGTCAATAAACATCCTCGAACAAACTCTCGGAAAAGTTTTAAAAATAAAAATAAATAAAATAAAAGGTAAGTAAGTTTTTTGAATAGTTTTTACTTTTAACTTTATCTGTCCCCAACGATAGATTTTTTTTTAAATTTCATTTATTATTTTTTGGGTGAATATGCCAAAATTGTCTGTATTTTTTAAAATTCCTCGACTAAATATTACCTTGAACTTAAAATACAAAATTACAGAAATTTGTCTCTTTGAAAAATGAATTCCATATTTAATAGATGGAGATTTGTCTATGAGTATTATTAATCTTCACTTGTATTCATTTACGTATTTTTAATTTTAGTTGCTTTTTATCGCAATAAATAACCGGTCGTTGTTTTTTTTATTTACGAGGATGAGTGTATATCTTTTTATCCTGCTCCCCACGAGGCCAGCATATATCCCAAAGTCGGTTTAATATGGAGTGCTTCGCAGGAACCAAGACTCCCGTATCGTGGTTTTCAAAAATTGCTTAGATTTCGTTGGCATTCCCCTTGAGGAGCATTTCAGACACAAGTGAATAAACCCAGGCCTTACCGGGTTACCATGGGTTACTAGGAAGTATGTGTTTCATGGACGGGGAAGGCCCATCCCTGGAAGAAAGCTGTTGTTTTATCTCTCCCGAGCCAGAAGGCTGGGAACAGCTTGTATTGAAAAAGATAGCCTAGGTGAGACTTCTTTTTCTTTATTTAAATCGGAGATCCCTGGTTATACTTATCCGCTGCGTTACCAGGAAAGCTACAAGAACAGTTAGTATCATAGAAGTCCGAATAAATCATACATAAACCCTTTGGATATATTGTCTCCAAATTTGACAATGCTATTGTTTTTTTTGTTTTGTTTTTTGTTTTTGTTTACTTTTATTTTCCCAATCCCTCCCCTACAGGCAGAGTATGACACAAGGTCAATTTTTAACCCAATTAAAGCCAGTTTGAATTTAGGGTTTTCTTTCTCCTTGACTGGTTGCCTAACCAACACTAAAGAACTCAGTTTGCCCTACTATTTACCCATAACTTGGTGTTGGGGGACTGTAAAATTCATGCCTGAGTAGAAGAAGGTTTTCTGAATGCTAAGCAACAAAAATTAATAGGTAAAAAATGTTTTTCCCTTTTTTAAAATTTTAGACGGGACAAATCTGATTCATATTTAAAAAAATTTTTTTTTTCCCTTTAGGTCATAATAATTACGCAGATGCATATTTCTAATCCTCTTGGAAAGACGTGGCCCTGGAGGTGACCGTGTCCTCTGTAAAGAGTACGGATGTAACTTACAAGACACATTCAGGTTAATTGGCTGCACAATTCCTATGACTAGTTAATTTGGTATCACTTGTGTGCGATATGGACTGTTTAAAAAAATTGACCTTGTGTCATATCCTGCCCGAGTGGAGGGGTTGGTAAATAGGATATGGACTGTTGGTTCAGTTGTAGAGTTTTGGCTCTGCAATCTGTTGTCGCTGGTTCGATCTCCGGTAGTGGAGATCATGATATGCACTGCTGATGAAACCTAATAAGGTTGAAACAGCTGTCCAGTGTTTCTGTATGTCATGCGTAAGTGTTTTTTCTGGTCATGGTTATTCAATTCACAAACCTAATGCAGCTGGGCTACATCATCCAACCCAAAACAAACTTGTCAATTACTCATAAATCATTACATAATACTTGTATTGTGGACATCAGTACATTCAATAAGTTTGATCAATACTAAAATTTGAAGAGTGATAAAACTATTGACAATCAAAAAATTCTGAATTATCTATCAATCCCTTGAGCCCATTATTCCAGAGCATCAGTGTTACTTTTAATTCCCTTTACATCATAGCACCTGTTTACTGCTGTGGTTGGTTGTTTGGTTGTTTTATGGCATATCAACCTTTGTAGGTTATTTAATGCCAGATCCATTTTAATACGAATAATCAGTTCTGTTTCAAACAATTCAGTATAGCATGAGTACACAGTTTAATTGTCAAAAAAATTTCTATTTCAAGCTATTCAGTTGAGTCAAACCATTCTATTTCAAACAGTTCAGTTTCAATGTCAAAAACAGTTCTATATCAAACAATTCAGTTTAGCATAAGTGTGCTGTTTAAATATCAAAACAGTTCTATTTCAAGTAATTTAGTTTAGCATAAGTATGCAAGTTTGTTCAATTTAACCCATAGAGAGAGCCCTTATCAGATGCTACCACTCCAGGCCAGAGTGGACCTGGGAGCAATGGCAATAAAGGGGTACTCCACATTTCCCAAAGCTCCAGCATCACAGAAACCTCACCATCAGATTGTTTAGTGTCATATCCAGGACACTCATTGGTGGGGAGGCTTACAGCATTCTACAGCCCAGCTGACTAGGCAATTTACCATTGTGGAGGTCACACTGAAATGGCAGAAGGTAAATTTTAGGCTCAGGATCTCAAGCCTCAGAGAGTTAATGTATATATTTATACAACTCTTCTGCTACCAATCAATTTTTAAGCAGAGTAAAGCTGGTTTAAATTCAAAGTTATTTTTCTTCTAGACTAGTTGCCTAATTAAGGCTAAAGAACCTAATCTGCCCTACTATTTACCTGTAGCTAGATTACAGATTATCCATTATTGTATGTATTTCCTTGGATAGGGTGTGACACAAGGTCAGTTTTTAAGCAGTGTTTTTGTTGCTTTTTCACACTTAATTTAAGTCTTGGTATATTTTATTCATTTTTTGTTCTTTAAATTCAGTTAATTGATTTCAATGGGATGTCAATTTGCCTAGGGTTATTTTATGCCTAGAGGTTGGGTAATTGTGTTCATTGTCCATTCATATTCACTTTTTTTTGTGTATTTGTTTAAGTGTTGTTGTTTTTTGCACATGGTCCTATTGAATACAAATAATTTTTAAACAGATCTATTTGACCCATACATGAAACCCTAACAGGTACTACCACTCTAGATTGGAGTGGACCTGGGAGTATTGGCTGTGAAGGTGTACTCAACTCTCTCCAGAATTCCAAATGGCCTCACAAGATGTTTTTTGGTTTAGTTTGGTTTGGTTTATTTGTTTAATGGCATATCAATTCCTTATAGGTTATTTAATGTTGAAATTTGATTCATCATAATCATAAGAGTTCAATCCCAGGTTGAGTCATACTAAAGACTCAAAAAATGGTACTTGATGCCGCCTTACTTAACGCTCAACATTATAAGGTAAAGATCAATGGTAAAGTGGAGCAATCCTGGGAATGGAGTAGTGCCCTCCGCTACACCTTGGTGTTGTAAGCTATTGAAAAGAGGGCCTTCGGGTCATCTTTGACTAAGGTCGCCAACTTTACTTATATGGCTTATGGTAACTATTACTATTTGATAATAATCGTTTGTACACAGTTAAAGGATATCAAGTATTTCTATCTAAGAGCAATAATTTGCAGTCAGTTATGTGGTTTCAAGTAACTAATGATGATAATCCCTAGGACACAATTATAGCTTCAAGTAACTATTCTTAATACAGATAATTTGCATAGTTATATTTGACCCATAGATTGGACCCTAACATGTATTACCACTCCAGGTCAGAGTTGATGTAGGAGTAATGACATTGAAGAGGTACTCTACTTTCTCCTGATCTTCAGAACTAGAGCCTCACCACTGGATTCAGTTTAATGTTATGCTCGAGACACCAGGATGCAGTTGAGAGGTTCTATGCTCCACCAATAGGGCTGATATTTTGCAGTTGCACCTGTCATTTTCCTCAAACTCCTGTATGACCATCATTTTGTATGGATGGAAGTTAAGGTCTGTGCATAAAATTCTCCTCAAACACTGATTTGACATTTCCAAAGCCAAAGCCTGTTTAAGCATGATAATGGCCTACCTCACTGCAATGATATTCTCAGATGTTTGAACCCTATGAGGTCGACTGGACAATTTCCTTTTTAAAGATAAACCTCTCTCTGAAAATTCCATCCTACGACAATATGATTTTCTAGTCAGCAATTCTTCCGTGATTCCCTATTTTCAAATTCTTATGAAATAAGAAAAATTTTATTTATAACAGATTTCATTTATAACAATAGATTTTATCTATATCAATAGATTTTATTTATAACAAGAGATTTTATTTATAACAGGTTTTATTTATAACTGTTGGAATTCTATTGTAAGTCTTAGTAGCAATGAACCAATGCTCAGCTGCGTAATTAGGAATTACAAGTTGAAGTGAGATTATATGGACATTGGGACGTTCCATTATTCAAAAGTGGCTAAGTCCATTCTCTGGACTGTGATTGGTTGCTGGCCCAGTGAGTGAGTATATTAGTGTATATATACACTGGCTTGCTTCAGTCATGTTTCAGGTGTTACGGGTTTGGTATTGAGTTGCCGCCCTGCCTGTTTTATTTTTTGTCTGCCAGCTGGACGCGAGCTGGGGCCACTGAGCTAGTAAGTGTTGTTATTCTTATTTATTCTACATGTTAGAGGGGTGACTTCTACATCTCTCCCTCCTCCATGTGTAGGCTGAGTTGTATGAGAGCTGTATCCTTCTTTTAGGCCTGGTCTGTTATTCTGGTAAACACTTCCCAGTTGATTTGAAATTTCGTGAATTGTTGCGGTGGGGTCATTTCGAAGTGGAGTTGGGGAAGCTTGGCAGATGGTGCCTTGGCATAGAATGTCTGGGTAGAGGGCTTGTTAGCTTGTTTAAGGATAGACAGGCCTTCTCCAATTGCCATGATTCCCAACTCTTGCATGACCTGATCCATCATTTGAAGGTTCTCTTTTGTCATATAACAGATTTTACTTATAACAGAGTTGCAGTGATTGTCACTATAAGATTCAATCACAAATACATAATGTTCACCATTACATACAATGGTGACAAAAGAAGTGGTATGATGGCAGCTCTTCAAAGACATATCTTTCACCCACTGACTGTTATTAGTGTCTGTGTGGCAGCAATTTTAAATCGATGAGATTATTTTGCTGAGAATTTCTATTGTCAGCTCTATGTTAATATTTTATTTCATTGGTGATGTTAAATTTTATACTAATAACTAAGTTGACGATAAAAAAATTATGACCCAGATTGCTGGGACTGCATCTCTGCAGAGAGTTAGACTCCCTCAACAAGTATCCTGAATATGAAATTAAACAATTTGATGGTGAGGCTCTAGTAATGCTGAAGCTTTGGGGAATGCAGAGTACCCCTTTATTGCCATTGCTCCCAGGTCCACTCTGAGTGATAGCACCTGATTGGGTCCTATTTAGGGGTCAAGTAGAACTAAACAGTGTACTTATGCTAAACTGAACTGTTTTAAATAGAACCGTTTATATGTATATTAATAGATTTCAGATAAAATAACCTACAATGGTTGACATGCCATAAAACCCAACCAAATTAAATCTTATATATTTGATATGTACGTATAAAGAGAATTTGACATTAAATAATCTAGGGTTAATATGCCATAAAACCTAACCAAATGAAATCTTATATATTCAATATATATGTACGAGGTGCATACAATAAGTTTCCAGACTTTTTTCGTATGGGCACTTTTATTGAGAGTATACACATGAAACTCTAGTCCCCTTCGAAGTAATCTCCTCTGGCAGCAATGCACTTGTTGTACAGTTCCAGCAACTTCTGGAAGGCCCCATGGAAGTCCTCTTGTCTGAGCGTGTCAATGACCTTCATCACAGCCTCTATCATCTCCTCAATTGTCTCATAACAACAGCCTCTGAGCTTAGTGAATAACCAAAAGTCACAGGGAGCAAGGTCTGGACTATAGGGAGGCTGAGAAACTGTCTTGATGCTCATCTTGGTCAAATAGTCTGTGACAAGGATGGAGTTGTGGACTGGTGCATTGTCCTGGTCGAAATGCCACTGAGTCGATTTGAAGAGTGCTGGCCTCTTCCGACGGAATCTCTTCCTGAACTCCCTTAAAACCTCAACATAGTAACCCTAACCCTAACCCTTTGGCCAATCAACTCTGGTGTATTGACTCCCTTACTCCTCCCACACCTCTCATCATCCCTCACAGACTCCCTGCCTTCCTTGATTTTCTTATGCCACTCAAAAACTGATGCTCGATTCATGCAAGATGGTCAAAAAGCAGTCTGAAGCATTCCATACATTTCTGTGGCATTTTTCCAAGTTTAAAACAGAATTTTATTGCATATCGTTCTTCTAAAGTGTCAGATTGCATTTTTGAAATTCACCAGCTGTGACAATCAGTCTTTTGTAGGGTGTATACCAATTGCTGCTGTAGCTGTTCATTTGAACCTGAAATCATAAAAACTGGTCAGTCATCTAATAAGATATATAGCAATAACATACTGAATTTTCAAGAGTCTACGACAATTTTAAATGCCCAGGCAAAAAAAATCAGGAAACTTATCGTATGCACCTCGTATAAAGAAAATTTGGCATTAAATAACCTACAATGGTTGATATGCCATAAAACCCAACCAAACTTAATCTTATATATTCACTATATATGAATAAAGAGAATTTGGCATTAAATAACCTACAATGGTTGATGTGTCATCAAACCAAACCTAACCAAACCTATAAAAAAATTGACTTCAAAAGTAATGAATGAGCCAGCAATTGCTTTTGGTCAAAATCTCATTAAAAACAAAGGTATTTATATCCAACTATATATAACGGATAATTGAAAAGTAATTCACGATTTTAAAATATTTATTATTTAATTACAGTTAAGAAATAAATTACAAGAATTTTAAAATAGGGAGTTACTTTTTAATCCCTATGTACATATTAGGGTTAAAATTTAATTCTAACAGCACCTCTAAATCCCCAAATCCTTTCAGCTCAGTTGACTGGGGTTGAGAATACACTGACCGTATCCCTGCAGAGGGGTAAGACCCCTCAACAAGTGTCCTGGATATGACATTAAATCATCTGATGGTGAGTCTCCAGTAATGCTAGAATTTGGGGGAATGTGGAGTACCCCTTCCTTGCCAGTGGTAGCAATTGAAAAAGTTCTATCGATGGTCAAATAGAACTGTTTGACATTTAAACTATGTGTAAAATGACTGATGTTTAATTGAATTGTTAGTGGTACATAGTTGTACTTGGAACTTGTTAACTTTGTTGACTTATGCTTACAAACGATATATATCTAATATATATATATTTGGGATTAAATAACTGAAAATATGCAGTACTATATATTATTAATCATATACATATATAATAATATATATGCTATATATTATTAATTATAAAAAATGTAAAGTAGAATTATAACTGACAACTCCACGTTTTATGACTTTGATCATCAGATGAGCTGGTAATTCACACATCATGATTGAGCCATATGACTTATGCCATCTAGTTTAGTCACTTGACTCAAAAAAAGAGTATAAAAGTGTCCTTTTTGTCTCAGCAGTCATTCATGTATGTTCCATTTTCATTGGCTCAAATCATTTGTTTGATCATTGAGACATTTTTTACTAAAATTTTTTTGGTTGAACTCCGAGTTATTCAAGTGTGTGTACATGTAATTTTTATTACAAACCACTACAAGTATGTTATTTTATTTAATATATAAAAGATATTAGTAAAAATCTTTTAATTTTTTTATTATCAACCACAATACGTTCTTTAATTTGATATATGAAGTCATACTAATAAATAATCTTTAAAAAAATGGAAAATTTCAAAAAATCTTCTTAACATATAAATATTCTTTTGAGAATTTAAAAAATGTCTTAATTCTTATAAAATTTAAAAACAAATTTTAAATCTATAGGAAATATGTTGTTCCTTTTAGAAAAAAAAGTTGTTCTCAAATTACATCACCATATTTTATAACTGAATGCAATTGATGCTATTTAGGTGCTAAAAATTTTCTTATATTTTCACTTAATTTTTTTGATTTGAAAATAATTTTCAGATGATGCATTATGACGTTGTTCTTTAACATTGCCCTGAAAATGATTTACCAAAAAATCAAAATGTTAAATATTGTTATGTTATCATATGTAAAAAGACACATCCTCTGAATTTTTTTTTCATATCTTTATATTTACATATTTATATATGAGAACAAACAAATTGTTTAAAAATGTTTATCTTAAATAAACAAATTGCTCAAATACTAGCCAATAGAACAGAATGATGTCTGTATCTCAGCTCCTTATGGTGGCTTTATAAGAAGAAATGAAGTAATGAAGCCAACATGAGAAGGAGAGGAAGCAGTTTATACATATATGTATTCTGCTTGACCCTGTACATAACTTGAATGTAGTACTCATGACTAACAAATGGTATTATCACACATGAAACTGACATTATGTATGTTTGAACAAATATTTATCTACTAATGTATACACCTTCAGATATATTTCTATCTTTATTGTTAGTGACACTATGTTGTAGGAGACTTAGCATATTTATCAATAGCCCAGTCTGTTGGAGCTGACTGCATCTCTTCGAAGGGGTAAGAACCCTTACTCAATGAGTGTCCTGTATATGACACAAAACCATCTGTTACTGAGGCTCCAGTCCTGGAGCTTTGGAGAATGTGGAGTACCCCTTCATTGCCATTACTCCCAGGTCCACTCTGACTCAAAGTGATAGTACCTGATAGAGTCCAATCTATGGGTGAAATAGAACTATTTAATCATTTACTATATTTGAAACTATTTCACAGTGTGCAAACAAAGGAATAATGTTGAATCGCATTATTAGTGTTAGATAACAATAATGGAAACCATTTAGTATCCTGGGTATGATATTAAACTGCATCTGAGACTTCTGTCAGGGAAATGTGGAGTACTCCTTCATGACCATTACTCCCAGGTCCACTCTGACCAAGAATGGTAGTACCTGTTAGAGACCCATCTATGGGTCAAATAGAATTGTTCAATCTTTTACTGGGGATTATTGATATTAAATAGAAGCTTTAGTGTTTGTAATATCTGAAACTATTTCTGTACAAGTAAATGATTGATATTAAGTAGAATTATCAGTATTACACTGCAATTCTTAAAACCATTTATTGTGTGGTATTAAATAAGCACTTACTCATTTAAAAATAAAGTAACGTACAAGCTATTCTCTTGAATGTGAGAAATTAAGATGAATCGAGGTACAGATCCCATACTAAAATGAGAGATGGTAAAAAAATGCTGTCAATATATAGCAGAGATAGATATTGTAATTTATGTATGGAGGGGAGACTTGTTCTAGGTTCCTTCAATAATCCCAAAGAATTACTTAATCAAAGGTCGGAAATACCAAATGTTTGTTGACAAAGTCGGTTGCTTGGTAGATAAGGTACAAATTAATTTTATTTATTTATTTCATTTTATCTTATTATTTTCTAATGCTAATTTTATTCTTTCTTGCAGTCTTTTAAACTATAAAATATAGTTTTAATCTAACCCTTCTTTAGTCAGAATCATTCTGATGATTCAGTTAGGTGAAACCTAGGTAGATTCTTTCTGGCTCTGGAGGCATTTTTATATAAGTAAAGTTGGTGACCTTAGTCAAGGGTGACCTTAGTCAAGGGTGAACTGAAGGCTCTCTTTTCGATTGCTACTACACCGAGCTGTAGGGGAGGGCACTACTCTATTCCCTGTATTGCTCCACTTATCCCTTGATCCTTACCTTATAATGCTAAGAGTTGAGAAAGGTGGCATCAAGTACCATTTTTGAGTCTTTGATATGACTTGACCTGGGATTGAACCTTGGTCTTCTGGACCATTGGTAAACACTCTACTCATTAGACCAATGGCCCAGTATAGATATATATATATATTTGGCACTAAACCAAATAACCTCATCATATCAATCTCATTTTGTTGTAGTAGTTATCATAAACATCATCATCATCAAAGTAAGCCTACAGTAGATTCTTTTGACTCTCTCTTGCTATTGGCCCCTATCAGTTATTGCTGGTTGGCCAACACTGGTGTGTCCATGTGTTGGAGTCCATAAGAGAATGTCACTTCCGAGTTTGCCTTTACTTCTCCAGCAGTGCCAAGTATGTCTTATTCTTCTTTCTGGAATGGTTTGTGATGGGAGGTAAGTGGTCGTACAGCCACTGCTTTTAGGATTTGTTCAAAACATCATATAACATCCTTGTATATTTCCCTTCTTGCTTTTTCTCCAGGCATTTCATTAAAGTTGAAGTAATGCAACCATACTGTAGTACTGACATAGCTACAGCTTGGAAGAATTCCTGTTTTATTTTATCCAAGAGATAAGATTTCTATATGATTGTCAACCTGTTAATAACAGTTCATGCTTTACCAATGTGTATGTTGACATAACTTTCAGCTAATGATTGCTTGGGTTTTATGGCACGTCAACCATTGTCGGTTATTTAATGCTGAATCGTCTTTATACATAGATATCAAATATATATGAATTGATGTAGTTTGGTTTATGGCATATCAACCATTGTAGGTTATTTAATGCCAAATCATCTTTATACATAGATATCAAATATATATATGGTTTGGTTTGGTTTTATGGCATATCAAACATTGTAGGTTATTTAATGCCGAATCATCTTTATACATAGACATCAAATATATATGATTTGGTTTGGTTTTATGGCATATCAACCATTATAGGTTATTTAATGCTGAATCATCTTTATACATAGATATCAAATATATATGATCTGGTTTGATTTTATGGCATACAACCATTGTAAGTTATTTAATGCCAAATCATCTTTATACTTATATATTAAATATATAAGATTTGGTTTGGTTTTAGGGCATATCAGCCATTGCAGTTTATTTAATGCCAAATTATCTTTATACATATATATTAAATATATGTGATTTGTCAACACACTTTGTTGATAACATTTTTAAATGAGCCTGCTCTCATTTTTTTTTGCACACAGTTTCAAGTATTGCTATCTAAGATTTAATTATTCTATTCAATATTGATCACTTGTTTGCATGCAGTGAAGTTGATACAAGTATAGCTATTTAACACTTATCATTGAATTCAACATAACTCATTTGTTTGCACACAGTTAAATGATTCCAAATATTGCTCTGTATCACAAACAATTCAAATAAACATCATTTATTTGTTTTACTCACAGTTAAATGTTCAAACAGTTCTATTTCTAGCGATTCAATTTAGCATAAGTCATTTGTTTGCTCAAACAGTTTCATTTGACCCATTGATAAGACCCCATCAGGTGCTCCCACTCAGAGTCAGAGGGGACCTGAGAGCAATGTCAATAAAGGGATACTCCACATTCCCCAAAGCTCCAGCTGTACTGGAGCCTCAGATTGTTTAGTGTCAATATCAGAACACTCATTGGTGGGGGTCTTACTCCTCTGCAGAGATGTTGGCTTATTCTACAGCCCCAGTCAACTGGTCTGGTCAGCTGATGAGATCTTTATCACTTTCTTATACTTTAGTATATTGTTTTTGAATTTCTGTATTTCCAGGTGTCGATTCTACTTCTTGCAAGACGGGAACAAACTTTACAAAAAAAGAAGCTTTTAAAAAATATGAATTTGAACCCCACTGAAAAAAACTTTTGTTGCAAAATATGTGGCCAGACATTTCCCACAAATACAATGCTTATTAAACATCAAAAAATAGATTGCAATGAGAAAATAAACCACTGTGCAGAATTAAAAAATGATTATTCAAACAAAGACAAACTAGCAGCAAACCTCAGCTCAGACAGAATTGTACAGAAACGCTCAAAGTGTGAAGTATGTGGGAAGGTTTTTTCCCAAAGTAACATTAGGAGGCACACCAGAACACACACATTTGGGACTCCTTTTTACTGTGTAATATGTGGAAAATCTTTCTCTCAAAACCAGACTTTAAAAATTCACTTCAGAGTTCACACAGGAGAGACTCCTTTTCAATGTGATATATGTGGAAAAGCCTTTTCTCGTGGTGATATATTAAAAACACATTTGACAACACATACTGGGGAAAAGCGTCACAAATGTGAAGTCTGTGGAAAAGCTTTCACTCAAAATTATACCTTGCAAATTCATTTGAGAATTCATACTGGAGAGACACCTTTTCCCTGTGAAATATGTGGAAAAGCTTTTTATATAAGTGGTCATTTGAAAAGCCACATGAAAACCCACACAGGAGAGAAGCCATATGAATGTGAAATATGCGGTAAAACTTTTGCTCAAAATGCTCACTTGAAAACTCATTTTATTATCCACACTGGAGAAACTCCCTTCTTATGTGATATTTGTGGAAAATCTTTCTCTCGGAGAAACACATTTAAAAATCATATGACAATACATACTGTAAAAGAAATTACTGATTTGAGAAATTCAGATGTTTCATAAAAGACCAAATGTAAATTCAAGAAATAAAGAAGTAATTAATTTATCTGTTACTTTTTGGAAAATGTATTTTGAATTTTTTAATAGATATTTGTAATATAGCATTTTGTCACATGCATTTTTAACCTTTTTTAAACTGAAGTTATTTCAAAGTTTTAAACATTGAAATTTATATATCCTATATATCTCAACTGCCTGTTATTAGATTCACTTGTAAATAAATGTATGCACTTAGCTAGCTAGATCTTGTCAGTATATCTGTAAAGAGGATTGTGAAGTAATCTGATTGTATAGATCTGGTCAGTATATCTGAAAACTAGTGTGGCAGTACATCTGCCTTCCTCGAACAGTGAAGTGATTCTGCTTTCAACCTGTAGATTGTTCAGCTTGGCTATGTCATCAGATGGCATGATTGGTCTGCTTATCTGCCTGTATTGTGTTTTTGATCCAGGCAGCAGATCAATCACTAATCGAAGTTACTAGTCGATGAGTATATGGATAAGACCACACAATTAAGAAAGTAAAAAATTCAAACACCAACAGAGAACAGAACATGGCTTTGTTATAATAATGATAATATTTAGTCAAAAAATAGTGTCTTTAAAAATGATACATTCTCCCTTCCTTGAGGTTGATAGTAATGAACGGAGACCTACTTCACAAATTAAGTGTCAGTCAATTTCTTGGCATTCAAAGTCAGGTCTCCCAAATTATCGTATAAGTTTTAAGCTTTTTTACTCTTGCTTTCTAGTCTGGCACAAGGTAATCTTAAGTGGCAGTTATGTTTGCTCTTTTTACTCAAAATGTCATTTTATCTTTGGTTTCCTTTTTGCTTCTTTATCTCTACGAGTTTGGTAAAAGGTCAAGACTCAGAGTATTGTGGAGTCAGTTGGCCGGTTCATGCTGGAATCTCTCAAGAGACAAAGCCTCTTGCTTATGTGTATTTTTCCTCATCTGAGGGGTGGGGACTGACCACGCTATTGATATTATTGATTTTCTCCTAATTTGGATTTCAGTAATTAATTCTGGCCACTTCCATTTAATGTGTCTTTAATATTTGATTTCTTCTTATTACTACCTAAAGGGCTGGTCCTTCCTCCTACCAGGGTTCTATTAATTAATTCTGCTCCTTCCATCTTCAGTGCTTGGTTTCCTCCCACCACAAGTCTTTTTCTCTTCTTCTGATATTTTTGCTCATGTGATGTGATGTCTGTAAACATTTAAATCATATTGGTTAAAAAAATTTTCGCACGTAAATTAAAAAAAAAGAAGTTATCTCAAAATTTTCCTTTCTCAGACAGCCCAGCTGCATATCGTGGTAGGCTTTGACCCTCTCTGGCCAGAGCCCTTGTCAATTTTGCTTCATGGAGAATTTTGTGGACAATCAAAATAATAATTCTCTAACAATCTTTGTAGACAAAACAGTCTCACTTGGATTTCCTCCTGTTCTTTCAGTAAAAAAAAACAACATATTTTTTACGTTTTATTTCTCATCAAAATAACATATTTTGGACTATTTTAATCTCATCAACAGATAAAAAAAATATACTCAATTTATTCTTTTAAAATCCATTCCCATGAATTTTTACTTTTGTAATTTGCTGACTTTATTCTTCTAAAATCCAATGTAGATCTACAAAATATTTGTGGAAAGTGAGTTTGAAGTAGCCTGATATATTTCTGGTCAGTATTTCTGGAATAGGGATTGTGACTTTTTCTGTTAGTATAGGTCTGATCAGTACTTCTGGAAAAGGTTAAGAACCTTTTTACTGTGTGATTGTAAAGTAACCTGATAGTATATATATATATATATATATATATATATATATATATTAGATACAGCATATATATATATATATATATATATATATATATATAGCAGATGATATTGGGCTGAATCACTTCTTTTTTACTTGAACTTGTTGTAACAACATTTCAGCAAATTCTATTTTAGTGTTCCTATTATCTAAACCCTCCATTATAGGCAGGCTGTGATACACTGTCAATTTTTAGTGTTTTATTACCCGAACCCTCCACCATAACCAGGCTGTAACACATGGTCAAATTTTAGTGTTTTCTCATTACCCAAACCCTCCACCATACCAAAGATGTGGCACAAGGTCAATTTTTAGCATTTCTATTACTTAACCCCTCAATAAGTTCAATTTTTAAGTGGAGTAAAGCTTGTTTGAATTCAGTTTTTTCTCTTAGGCTGGTGGCGTAACCAAGGCTAAAGTACCAGTCTATCCTACTATTTACTTATAGCTGGAGAAAGAACAGATAGGTCCATGCATAAGGGCATCAGCTCAATGTGAAATACAGCTTCATCTAGGATTTGAACTTTATTTACTGGTTCCATTTGCTACAGTGATAGATAACCCTTAAAATGCTTGCATTCATATCATTTTTCTGTTTGTCGAGTGTATAATCTATGAAAAACTTCTTTGTTCATGGAAAAAATATCTGGTTTTCATGAAAATTACAAAAAAATTAAACAAAGAATCTAATTATCTAAATAATTCTTTGAATGTTAATGTCTCTTAAAATTAGTTTTGCAATAGTTTGGTAATGTGAGGCTCAATTGAGCAGCTCCAAATACTTTTGCTGAGGTTGTGAAAGGGACAAATCATACTAGACTAAGATACTAAGCTTGCCTGATACTCACTGTGTGCTACTCATTAGATTTACCTCAGTAGTCTTGGAATTCACCATTTTTGACCAACTTGGTCTTACCTGATGGTCAAGGTTTTTGCAACCTTAGCAAAATTTCTTGAACTCTCTGATTACTATGACCAACTGTGCTTTCACCTTTTGCAAAACAAATATTTCTGGTTGCTTCTGTAGCATTATGGCCCTGTTTAAACTCATTAAGCACAAGTTCCTGAATTAGAATACTCTGTATATTCTGTGCGGCTTTCAAATTACACATGGAATGAAACAATCCATGTGTAAGTGCACCATCTACCATGATATTACCAACCTCATTGGTTACTTTTCACAGCTTGAATTGCTTTGGTCATGTGATATGAAAAAGTAAAGTTAGCAACTGTATGTGAGAGCGACCCAAAGGCTCCCTTTCCATTAGCTACTACACTAAGGTGTAGGGGAATGTGCTACTCCTTTCTCTGGATAGCTTCACTTTACTCTTGATGCATATGTTATAATGGTGAGTGTTAAGCAAGGAGGTATCAAGTACCATTTTTTGAGTCTTTGGTATGACCCGAGCTGAGATTGATTCCCAGTCTCCCAAGCCATATATACACACCACAAATTAGTATGTATCAAAATATTGCAAAAATTTTAACTCATCCTTATAATTTCTTGAATGTTAATATTTCTGAACATATCTGATATGTCAACATTTTTTTAAAAGTAATAAGCAATATAGTCAACACTGACATTGTTAAAATTCAAACGAAGTAAATTCTTGTATGTTGGGGTAAGTACTTCTTTCTATAATTATGTAATTAGAGATAAGTGTTCTTTGAAATTCTGATATGAAGTTCTTGTCATATGTGTGTAAATTAGTTAACTAAACTAGTACCTTCATCTTTGTTGCTTTGACCAGTATATTTTTGTTGACTTGTTCATCAATATAGATTACAGAGTGTTTAAAAAATGTTATTACTCTTATGGGACCCCCTTTATGATATAATTTCAGACAGTCTCCACATGTTCCCTGTCAATATATTCTTGGAATTTTTCACTGATGATTAAAAAGATGTTGATATTTCTATGGGAGTTTCTTTTTTAGAAAAGCAGAACTGATATTATGGAGACCACCTGAGGAAGATTCTAATATTGTTTGGTTTAGTTTGGTTTTATGGCATATCAACCATTGTAGGTTATTTAATGCCAAATCCATTTTTATAAAAATAAACAGTTCTATTTCAAACAATTCAGTTTAGCATGAGTATACAGTTTAATTGTCAAAAACATTTCTTTTTCAAGCTATTCAGTTTGAGTCAAACAGTTCAGTTTAGTATAAGTATAAATTTTGTTTACACACAGTTAAATGTCAGTTTGACTCCTGTTCTCTGTCACATTATTTTAAACATTTTATTATTTCAAATAGATCTATTCGACCTATTGATGGGACCTTTACAAGTACTACCACTCTAGGTCAGAGTGAACCTGGGAGTAATGGTAATGAAGATTTGGTTTGCTTTGATTAGGTTAAGTTTATACACTTAACATTATTAATGAATCGTGCTAAGGAAAATATTTACTTTGGTTCCTACCCGCTGTGGACCAATCTAGTCATTAGTATATCCTTGATATACCAACACTGAACAAAACAGAAGGAAAAACAAAATAAATGCATTTATATATAAGTAAAGTTGGTGACTGTAATCGAGGACAACTTGAAGGCTCTCTTTTCATTAACTTCTACACTGAGGTGTATGGGAGAGCGTTACTCCTTTCCCTGGACGGCTTCACTTTACTCTTGATCCCGATTTTAAAATACTGAGTGTTAAGCAAAGAGGCATCAAATACCATTTTTGAGTCTTTGATATGACTCAACCTGGGATTGAACCCCAGTCTCCCAGGCCATTGGTGAGCACTCTACTCTCTAGGCCAATGGACCAGTTATACAAACATGAACATTTAATCTTTTATATACTTAATATCTATACTATTGTTATTAAAAAGAAAGAATACACAAATCTGTAAGAAATATACATAATGTTCCATGAAGAAGCAGTATATGAAGGGGTACAAAATAAGAAAAGATTTACTTGATGATCGTAAAATAGCCATATGGTTTTACTGTTTCCTGGCAGGATCCAAAATAACACTTACACATTTGTTAAAAAAAAAAATAAATAAATAAATAAAAACTCTTATGCACTTCTGTTAAAAAACCAGAGGTTGAGATTGTGTTTTTGGATTGTCAGGTGACACCTCATGGGTTCCCAACGGACATGCTCATTCTCTAAGAGAGATAATCTTTATTGTCTCACTACAACAGCATAAGTAAGTTGGCTGTCTACAGTCGAAGGTGATCCGAAGGCTTCTTTCTCAATATCTACTACACCAAAGTGTAGAGAAGGGCACAACTCTTTCCCGTGATTGCTCCACTCACCCTTGATCCTTACCTTATAATGCTGAGTAAAGCAAAGAGGTCTCAAGTACCATTTTTTTGAGTCTTTGGTATTACTCGACCTGGGATTGACCCCCAGTCTCCCAGACCATTATTCTCTAACCATTATGTCACAACTCCTTATTGCTTATCTAATGTCGAAATTTTATACAAATAATTTGCTACACAGTGATATGGTTTCAAGTATTCCTATCTCATACAAATAATTTGCTCACAGTTATAGGGTATGAAATATTCCTATCAAACAGATGAATTCAACCCATAGATAGGAACCTAACTAGTACTGCCACTCCAGGTCAGAGTGGATCTGGAAATAATGGCAATGAAGGAGTACTCCACTCACACCAGAGCTTCAGAAGTAGATTGGTTGGTTGGTCGATTGTTTTGTTTTATGGCGAATCAACCCTTTTCAGGTCATTTAACGCTGAATTAAATTTCAAACAATTTAGTTTATTATAAGTATAGTTTTTGTTTACAAGCAGTTAAATATGAAAACATTTCAATTTCAAACGATTCAGTTTAACGTAAGTACACTGTTTAAACAAACAGTTAAATGTAAAAACAGTTCTATTTCAAACAATTCAATTTAGCATAAGTACACAGTTTAGTTCTATTTGACCCATAGATAGGACTCTATCAGTTACTACCGCTCCGGGCCAGAGTGGACCTGGGAGTGATGACAATAAAGTGGTACTCTGCATTCCCCATGACTCCAGCACTACTGGAACTTCACCATCAGATTGTTTCGTGTCATATCTAGGACACTTGTCGGGGTAGTGGTCTTACCCATCTGCAGAGAAGCAATCAGTGTATTCTTCAGCTCCAGCCAACTGGGCAATCCAGAAATGGAGCCTCATATCATACTCGAGATATTCTTTTTTATTTGGTGGTTGGGAAGGTCTTACCACACCCCCAGTCCTGAAATGGATATCGTCAGTGAATTCTTGGCTAATGTTTGTGGTTTTTGAACAATCACAAGCCTTGACTGCCAAGCGGTCTTAAAATGTCAATTTCGCTTTTCTATTGAAAATTCTTTTATTATTACAAATTTACATGACTAAGTGTAAATATTATGCATATTTTCGCACTAACATACATGCGTGTATGCTAACATTTCTAATCAATCGGAATTATGTATAAAAAGAATAAAAACAAACCCAATTTATTTATTGTACGGACAAATATTGTCTTATGCATAAAATTATTTCTGTATAACACGCTCCGGTAACTTTTGAACTACGAAATTCTGGGGGAAAAATCTCGTTTATAAAACGCACTGAGATTTTAGGGTTTGCAGAAGCTAAATATAACATAAATTTAGCATTTTTTTCAATTTTTTATGAGTTCTTCCTGGCTAAAAAAAAACCCGGCCCATTGGCCGAGTGGGTAGAATATTCGTCAATGGCCCGAGAGACATGGGTTCAAACCCAGGTCGTCATACCAAAGACTCAAAAAATTGTACTTGATGCTTCCTTGCTTAATTATAAGGTGCAGATCAAGGGTAAAGTGGCGTAACCCAGGAAAGAAGTTGCGCCTTCCCTTACACCTCGGTGTAATAGCTTATGAAAAAGGAACCTTCGGGTCACCCTCGACTACGATCACCAACTTTACTTACATTATGCCTAAGTCAAGATAATCTGCACAAGAATGCTATAAGCTTATATTAAACAATTCCTGGAGGCAACATCCCACGAAACAGTACCTGCACGGTCACCTACCTCCTATCTTTAAAACCATCCAAATCAAATGAACAAGGCATGCGTGACACTGCTGGAGAAGCTAGGGCGAACTTGTAAGTGACGTTCTCCTATGGACCCTTTCACATGGACGAGCCAGTGTTGGCCAACCAACAAGAACTTACCAACAACAGCTCTGTATGGATACCGGATGTAGTCTTGAAGACCTGCCTGAACCAATGGATGATAGGGACGAACGGCATGAGAGAGTCAGGAAAATCCGTGCTAGCAGGGTGACTTGATGATGATGATGATCACATTATGCCTAAAATTATGTCAAAATTAATTCAGAATTTAGAGCAAACACATTGACATGTTAACACAATTTCGGCGAAAATAAATTCACATTAGGAAAAAGAAAATTATGATCAGTGGATATTTCTCTGTTGCAACGTAAAACACACTTGTTTGGGTTGTTGATATGCCTTACTTTCAGTCATCCCTTACTGGATATGGTGTGGAATGTGGTCGGAGAAAAAGTTAATTATAAAATACGTACCCCTAACATTTGGACCGGAAAATAGTGCGTTTTATTCACAAATAATTATGATAACGTAATCTTCATGTATTTACTATTCATGAGCTTCGCTTAAAAATTGATCTTGTGTAACATCCTACCGTGCGGAGAGGTGGGTAAATACATATTTACTATTCACGAGGAACTGTTGTCGTTAATCACCGCTTATTTTCTTTTCTTCGCTTCATACTTTTGAAAAGAAAAAGTAACCAACAAACAATAAAAAAAACAAACAAACAAAAAAGAGAGATTAATTCGTTTTATTTCTGAAATTCGTTCATATTTTTTATGCTAATTAGAATAATAATAATGTCAGCAGATGACAATATCTTTTTTTTTGTCAGACGTTTAAAAAAAAAGTGTGTGATAAAAATAAAACAGACTTGACATTTTCTGGTTTGTGCGAAGGAAGGAGTATCTAAAAAAAAAAAAAAAAATGAAATGAAGAGGAAACAAAAACCCAAAACAAAAATGACAAATTAATTGACATCATCACCAATTAAAAAGGGTGAGTTTTAAGTTTACATCTTTTATCATAAGAATTCTTGTTTGGGTTCGACTTTGTAGGAAAAGATGAAACTTAATTTTTTTAATTTCATTTGACAATTCTAAGTGTTTACAAAACAACAGAAAGTTTTTAAAACAATAAATATAATTCATTTAATCAGTTGAGATTTTTGTAAAATAAATCATCAAAGCGGAAAAATGTGTTAAAATATTTCTTCTAACTATTTTTTTAAAGTTAATTATTCATGAATGATTGGCAAAAAAAATGTCAATAGCAAGAACAAAGTTTTTTTAAAAAGACATTTTCTTTATTATGATGTTTTACCCCCCCCCCATCACTCATCCACAAACACAGACGATGCTGGAATGTGACAAGATCGGATTAACATGTCGTGCTCCGCAAGAAGCAAGTCTCCCGAAGAGGGGGGAACAAAAATAGTCCATGTCTCATCCATTGGCGTCTCAGGTACCGATAAATAAACCCGTCCCTAACCTCTTTTAGACGAAGATGCAGGCTCTACCTGGGAGGAGTAGGGATGCTGTAGAAACTCTCCCTGAGACTGATCTAATATTTAAATCACCGAGCCAGAATGCTTGGTAGAACTGATTTTATTTATTCATTTGTTTACCGAACATTTCGAGTATTAAAATTTAATTTGTATTCCAATTTTAGGGCGGAAAATGTATGGTTATTTTTTGTTTGTTGCTTTTAAAAGGACAGATTCATTAATTTTAACTGCATGTCAAAATCGTCTTGGGATATTTTATGCCTTGAAGTTAAGGAGTCACATTTATTGTATATTCATATTTACATTGTTTTGTTTCTTAAGAGTATATATATATATATATATATATATATGTATTTGCATATGGTGTTATTGTATAGTAGTTTTAAACAAATCTGTTTGATCCATAATGAGACCTATAACAGGTACTCCCACTCCAGGTCACAGTGGACCTGGAAGTTATAGTAATCAAGGAGTACTCCACATTCCCCAGAGGTACAGAACTGGAACCTCACCATTAGATGCTGTTTAAAATCATACCCAGGATGCCTCTTTTTATAGGAAGATGGGGTCTTATCCCTCTGCAGGAGATAAGGTCTGTCTATTCTAAGACCGGTTCATTGGTCTAGTTGGTAGAGTGTTTATTAATGGCCTGGGAGACTGGGGTTCAATTCCTGGTCGAGTCATACCAAAAACTCAAAAAATGGTGCTTGATGCCTCCTTGCTTAACACTCAGCATTATAAGGTATGGATTCAGGGTAAAGTTGAGTTGCACCCACCCCTTGACCTTGGTGTAGTTGCTATTGAAAAGGGAGCCTTTGGGTATCCCTCGACCATGGTCTCCAACTTTACTTACTTATTCTAAGACCTGTCGGTATAGTGGTTTTAAAAAGAGATGGTCCCAAGATGCTTGTGGTAAACCTGTGTGCTTTAATGAGATGTACTGTTTACAATCAATTAACCATTCTGCATTAAACTGAAAGTAGTTTATTTAAATTTGGGGTACTTGTTTAGAATTAACTTTGAAATTCAAAATAAAAATTATACACAACTATGTCATAATAGTGTTATGTATATGTAAATCTATTTGTAGACTGAAATGAAACCAAAAGAACAGACCATATTATTTATCTAAATATTTGAGAAGCTTGATAATTTTTATCACTTAGAGTATACATGGTGCAATGGATATAGGCTTTTGCTTAAAAGTGCTTTGAAGTGAAATCATATGGGGTGTCAGGTTCAATGCAGTTAAATAACAAGGAATATTTACTGTAGCTTAACACTTGTACTCGGTCATCGTTAACGGAATTAGAAGAATTTACCCCTGTGGATTAAATAAAGGGTCCGGTTCAAAGTTCTTTGTGTGCTCCTAAGTTGAATATGAGACCCCTGAAGAAGTTTGAAGAACATATTGGCTGAAGCCTTGTGAATATAACAATGAAGATGAAACAATAGTCTGAATATTATAAATGATAAACAACAGCATTATTAAACAAGATAAAAACAGTTGATTTTTTAAGTGTAGTACAATTTTGTAACAAAATGGAACACATTCTTAGTGGGATTTTTACTTCCTTTTTTCAGGTTAAAGGTTTCTTAGGGTTTAATTTGGTTCTGGATCTGTTAACTTTTTTTTTTACAAAAACCAACTTTAAATTTTCTTCTATTTTCTTCTAGGCCCTTATGAACTTAAAACTAGGAAAACTGAATTCAAACCAGCTTCACACCACTCTTGTGTAGAAGTTACCCCTTGATATTGTTGAAGCAATATGATACTCATCGCCGCAGTGGGTTTCCAACTAGCATTCATTTGGCAGACAAGAGAGGAATCTGTAACTCAATACAGTCCCTAATATTTGTCAAGTGCCCCATGTATGTGTGAGTATGGCTCATGGCCTTTTTTAATATGGAGACCAGACGCAGGACCATAGCCCCTCCCCCACATACACATGGTGGTCCCAAAAATGCCTTGAGTGCTGTTGACATTCCCCTAAAAAAAGGTGCCTCAGGTGCCAGACAATAAACCTATTCTATCTGGAGACAGAGCTTGGGAGGAACGCCCCCTAAGGCTCAAGGAGCACCAGTCTTAGCGTGTGTGACATGAATGCCAGCTTCTAGGAATCCATGTCAGACAGCCTCAACTGATTGCCACCAACACACCCAACCTAATTTGTGTACCAGAGAACATGGCTGGTTGAAATGTGTTCTGGTCCAGTGGGCCCAGGCTGTAACTCAAAATGAGATACAGTCACTGCATTTCTGGTAACATAATGTTGAAAGATGAATATTTATCTAGCAACATATCCTCATTGAAATCAGCAGCCAATCAGAACTCAAGAAATGAGATCATTCAGATGCAAAAATGGGATATTCTGGAGTGCTACAAATACAAATTTATGAACAAATTTAGTTATTCTTAGCAAGTTTGTTGTTGCTCAACACAACAGTTCATGTGACCCAGTCAGCTGGAGCTACAGAATATGCCGACTGCATCTCTACAAAGGGGTAAGACCCCCCCCCACCACCACCAAAGAGTGTCATGAATATGACACTAAACAATATGATGGTGAAGCTCCAGTAATGTCAGAGCTTTGGGAAATGCAGAATACCCTTTTATTGCCATTGCTCTTAGGTCCTCTTTGGCCTGAGGTGGTAGCACCTGATAGGGTCCTATCTAGGGATCAAATAGAATTAAACTGTTTACTTATGCTAAACTGGATTGTTTGAAATAGAACTGTTTCTACATTTAACTGTGTGTTAACAAAAAATTGTACTTTTGCTAAACTGAATTGTTTGAAATAGAACTGTTTTGACATGTAAACTGTGTACTTATGCTAAACTGAATTATTTGAAATAGAACTGTTTATATGTAAAAAATGGATTTGGTATTATATAACCTACAATAGTTTATGTGCCATACAAAACCAAACCAAAATGAACAGTTCATGGTTCAGGGGTCAATACATTATGGCATCTTTTAATGAGGCAGCTATTCTGAAACTTTGTAAGGAAGGTTGAATGGATTCCCTTTTTCTTCTCTGCATTTCAAAGTATCAGAATCAATGACTGATTGTTGTTCAGTTCTTGACAATTTATTTCATGGAACTAGTAGTAGTTTTTAAAAGGTTTAAACCTGTTTTGGGCATTACAGTCAAAATTTATTTAATATCTTTTCATTTCTTAAATTCTGTGAGCAGGTTTAGTGGTTTTGAGACCCAGTTCAAAATAATGCCCCAAACCTATCAGAATTTCATTACTTATATCTGTCTCTGTAACATCTGACCCATGAAAAAAAAAACTGTTCAACTGTATTTACACTGATATAACAATATATTGTTGTTAGATTTGTTTGTTTGTTATTTTAATTGCATATTAACCTTCTTGGGTTATTTAATGCCAAATCCATCTTTTTAGAAGGACAGTAGTAGTACTATTTAATCCATAGATAGGAGGATAAGAGGATTCATACCTTTCCCAAGGGTATTTGTCTGAAAGTGAAAGTAATAGCTTCACTAGAGTTCAAACTCGCAAACTACGATTCCACTGTCCACTTTAACCATTACACCACGAAGACACTCCCTGTAGTTAGAATCTTTAGATGCATGTATTTACCCAGTTCTTTCATTACAGGCAGGATGTGACACAAGGTTGATTATTAACCAAAGCAGGATTGAATTCAGACTTATCCTTCTCCTAGACTGGTTGGCATTGGCATAATGATTAGAGTGTTCGCCAGTGGTCCAAGAGACTGGGGTTCAATCCCAGATCAAGTCATACCAAAAACTCAAAAGATGGTACTTGATGCCACCTTGCTTAACACTCAGCATTTATAAAGTATAGATCAAGGGTAAAGTAGAGCAATCCAGGGAAAGGAGTGGCACCCTTCAACTACACTTTGATGTAGTAGCTTATGAAAGGGGAGCTTTCAGATTGCCCTCGACTATGGTCGCCAACTTTACTTACTACTCAGACTGGTTGCCTAATAAAGACTAAAGAACCCAGTCTTCCCAACTATTTATCCATAGCTGGTGAAGTAGAGAAGAGACAGATTTTCGAAAGTGAAACCTAAACACTCCAGTCTAGAACTTGATATTTGGTCACCAATTCTATTTTTTACGATGATAACCATTATGCTAAGTATACCTTTTATCTTGTTTAGATATATCCAGGAAATAAATCTTTGGGTAAAAATTAGTAGAAAATGAAAATACTGTTGATATACTTGATATTTATTATATATATAAATATTTACCAACCCCTCCGCTCAGGCTAGATATGACACAAGGTCAATTTTCAAGCGAAGTTTAACAGGTTTGAATTCAGAGTTTTCCTTCTCCTAGACTAGTTGTCTCACCAAGGCTGAAGAACCTAGTCTGCCCTACTATTTACCCATAGCTGGAGGGAGAATAATTGGATTCATACCTTTCCCAAGGTATTAGGGCTATGTGAAATGCAATCAGTCTCATCCAGGATTTGAACTCATGTCGCCGTGTCCATTTATACATATGAATATTTAGTGTATATGGAAAACAGTACATGGCCTAATCCTTGTGAAATACAATGCTGAAATAGAGGAGCTTAGGTTTGGTTTGGTTTTCTGGCATATCAAACATTGTTGATTATTTAATGCCAAATCCTGTTTTTACATACATTGAGTATATGATTTGTAAACACATTTTGTAGACACATTTTTGAATGCGCTTGAGTTCATTGCTTTTGCTCACAGTTAAATGGTTTCAGGTATTAATATGTAACACTTATAGTTCTATTCAATATCAATCTTTTGTTTGCATACAATGAAGTGGTTACAAGTATTGCTATTCAACACTAATTATTCAATTCAACGTGATTCATTCATTTGCACTCAGTTAAATGGTTCCAAGTATTGCTATGTATTAATAACAATTAAATATCAGGCATTTGTTCACACTCATTTAAATGATCAAACTATTCTATTTCTAGCAATTAAATTTAGCTAAAGTCATTTGTTTGCACTCAGTTTAAATATCAAACAGTTCTATTGAACCCATTGATAGGAACCTATCAGATGCTACTGATCCTGGCCAGATTGGACCTGGGAGTGATGGTAATGAAGGGGTACTCCACATTCCCCAAAACTCCAGCATCAATGGAGCCTTACCATCAGATTGCTTAGTGTTGTATTCAGGACACTTGTTGGGAGGGTCTTACCTCTGTGCAGAGATGCAGTTGGTGTATTCTGCTGCCCCATCCAAATGGGCCACCCATAGTTAGGACCCTGTCCGGTGCTACCCCTCTGGACTAGAGTGGAGCTAAGAGCGATAGTAATAAAAGGGTACTCCACATTCCCCAAAGCTCCAGCATTACCATAGCTTTACCATCAGATTGCTTAGTGTTGTATTCAGGACACTTGTTGGGAGGGTCTTACCCCTGTACAGAGATGCAGTTGGTGTATTCTGGGCTCCATGGTGTAGTGGCTAGCATGCTGTACTGTGACATCATAGCGATTGAGTCCAAACTGCTGACTAATTGCCTGGGGAAAGGTATAAACCCTCTTTTCTCCGGGCTTTAGGTTGAATAGCAGCACGCCTGGTCTACAAAAATGGCTTTAGCATTAAATAACCCACAAAATATGATGTCATTAAACCAAGAAACCAAGCCTATGCTAAAATATATATTACAGAAATATAAGTTAAATCAGTGGGTGTATTATATATTGCATACATTACACAGAGGCACTCTTATGTGATGCAATGGTTTGTAAGATAGATTAGCAAACTCTAGTTAGTTTTGTTCTCACTGGGTACTTCATAATTTTGTCCTTGTGCCACAATTAAAAAAAGCTTAGTAAATAACTATGTTGAGGCACTTGTGGTATACTGGTTATTGTTGCAGGAAATGGTCCCAATGAACCAAGTTCAAATCGTAGAAGAGGTTATTTACATTTCATATATCATTAATACCCTTCAAAAAGATATGAATCCAACTTTTCTTCCTTCGTCTATGTTTAAATAGCTGGGCAGACTGGCTTTTTACAGCTTGGTATGGCAAGTGGTCTAAGAGAAGGAAAACTTTGAATTCAAATCTGTTAACTCCACTTGAAAAATTATCCTGCTTTTGTGGAGGCATTGGGTAAATAAATACAATACATAGTTGGTAGCTTGTAAAGAAGGTTATATCAGTGACAGACGGGAATATAGATACTTATTACTTTTTGTATATATCATGTCTGTGTATGTGTGCAATTTCTTTAAATTATGTTGGGTATGACAGATTGCAAATTTAAATTTTTTTTCCAGGTTGCTGGTCTTCAATGATATTTGGTTGCACAATCAAAGAAAATATACCATAAAATCTACAAACACTTCATGGAATTTACCGACAAACTTTTGAAAAAGCAGTCATGAATTTAATATCTGAATGTAAAGAATTCTCCTGTGATATTTGTGGAAAGATTTTCACCAAAAAGCCTTTGTTGAGTGTGCATAAAAAAATACATGAAGAGAGACATCCCTTATATTGTGAAATTTGTGGAAAAGCTTTGTATGCTATCGGTTCCTTAAAGCGACACATGAAGATCCACACTGGAGAGACACCTTTTCAGTGTCAAGTGTGTGGGAAATCTTTTTCACAAAATGACACTTTAAAAATCCATATGAGAACTCACACTAAGGAAACGCCTTTTCAGTGTCAAGTGTGTGAAAAAGCTTTTTCACAGAGAATCACCTTGACAATACACTTAAGAACTCACACTGGCGAAACTCCTTTTCATTGTGGAGTGTGTGAAAAGGGATTCACTCGACAAGACATTTTAAAGTTGCACATGTTAACACATACAAATGAGAGACTTTTTAAATGTGAAGTGTGTGACAAAGCCTTCTCTCGAAATAGTACTTTGAAAACTCATATGTATACACACACGGGAGAAAAGCCTTACAAGTGTAAAATTTGTGGGAAATCTTTCTCTCAAAATGGACCATTAAAAAGCCACATGACCATCCACACGGGAAGAAAGCCTTACCAGTGTGAAGTGTGTGGAAGAGCTTTTTCTGAAAATGGTGCATTAAAGAGGCATGTGAGAACCCATACAGGAGAAACACCATATCAATGTGATGTTTGTGGAAGAGCTTTCTCTCACAGAGGAACTGTAAAACGTCACTTGACAACACATGTTGAAAAAAACTGAGATTTTTACAAATGTAGAAAAAAGATTATCTTGATGTAAATTTTTTAGAAAAGGGAAAACTCTTCTTTTTTTTATCATTTTTCATGCAGTATCTAATGTTTGCTATCTAACTGCCTTATTCATATATTTTCTTAAAGACAAAAAAAAAAGATTTTATGTTACAATTAATGCAACTCTACAGGTATGGTTTCAAGTATTGATATAGATATTAGATATGCATATGTGGGATAAGTTAACTCATGCTTGTAAATTATAAATATATATGTATGTATTTACCAACTCCTCCACATGAGTAAGTTATGACGCAAGGTCAATATTTTAAGTGGAGTTTAACAGGTTTTGAATTCAGAGTTTTCCTTGTCATAGCAAGGTTAAAGAGCCCAGTCTGCCCTACAATTTACTCAAAGGTGGAAAGAGAATTATTGGATTCATACCTTTCCCGAATAACATTGACCAAGATTTGAACTCTGGTATCCTAGTCTGTTTTCTACAATGATAGCCATCTCACCATAAGTGCCCCCCACATAAAAATAGATATTTGTATAAATCAGTATTTGGCTTAAATAAAATAGTCACAACACCATGAGGACTTGATCCCATTCCAAATTCAATGGTATTTGGTGACAGTCACTTTCTTACTTCTACAATCATCGGATCAAGTGCATTTGGTTTGATGATCACATAGGTGGGAAACTAACTGTCACTAAATGCTGTTGACTCAAAACCCAACAAACAAACAAATTAGCAAATTGTAAGAATTAATGTATTTAAGAATACATTTACTGCCAAAGCCATCTTTATAAAAGAACTTTAGTGGTACTATTTAATCCATAACTGAGTGGTATCTTTTCTCAATTGAACCCATAGATTCGGGGATAAGGAGGTTCATACCTTTCCAAAGGGTAATTGACCAAAAGGGAATGTAATAGCATAACTGGAGTTCAAACTTACTTACTATGATATCAGTGGAAATTATTTGGAGGGGATAAGAATACTTGAAACCATGCAGCTGTATTCAAATTATTTGGGTTAGATAGGAATACTTGAAACCATGTAGTTGTATGCAATTTATTAGGGTTAGATAGGAATATTTGAAACCATGTAGTTGTATCTAAGTTATTAGGGTCAGACAGGAATAATTGAAACCAGGTAGCTGTATGGAAATTTCTAGGGTTAGATCAGAATACTTGAAACCAAGTAGCTGTATGCAAATTATTAGGGTTAGGTAGGAATTCTTTAAACAATGTAGCTGTATGCAAATCATTAGTGTTTGGTAGGAATAGTTGAAACCATGTAGCTGCATGCAAATTATTAGGTTTAGATAGGAATACTTGAAACCATGTACCTGTATACCGATTATTAGGCTTAGATAAGAGTACTTGAAACCAAGTTGCTGTATATCAGTTATTAGGGTTTGATCAGAATACTTGAAACCATGTAGCTGTATGCCAATTATTAGGCTTAGATAGGAATGACTGAAACCATATTTGAGTGTAAGTGAATGATAAACAAAAAGTGTAATTAAAAAAATGTAATGTAACATTGAAAATATAAATATTCATTTTCATAATCAAATGTTTAAAAATGAATCAAATTTTGGCATTAAATAACCCATAAAGAATTGTCATGTCCTTAAATAAATCAAACTAGATCTGCTAAGTATTGAGTAAATCCAAATCCATTGTCATGGCAATGTTTGTTTTTTAAATCATGTTTGTTGTATATTTGTTCAAAATTTTGCCCACTTTAAAGCTGTATATATATGTTAAGATAATTATTGACTTATGAATTTTAGTTCTTTATTTTTCATATTTCTTACTTTACAATTTTTTAATTCTTTATTATATAGTTTTTTGTTCAATTTAAAGCTAAGTATCCTAGAATAGTTACAAATTAAAAAAAGATATTCAGTTTTTGATTTTTATATTGTAATGTGTAAATTCAAATCTATTGTTATGGCAGTGTTTGTTTTTTAAATTATGTTTGTATACAAATTTTGAAAAATATTCAGTTTTTGATTTTTATATTTTTTTTACTTTTATAATTTAAAAAAAATTATGTATTTTTTTACTTCCAATTTATTTTTAATTCCGATTTTTTTTTTTACTTTTATAATTATTTTTATTCTACCTTATAGTTTGTAGTTTTTTAAAAAATAACTGTAGGTTTTTAATAGAAACAGATACTGCCCTCTGCTCCTCGGTAGGGTATACAGATACTACACTATTATTCTTGCATAGACAAAGAAGGAACAATATTAAGAAAGAAATGGTAGATGTCTGCAAAAATGGTCCTGAGAGAAATGCTTGGAAATATTACTGACACACTGCAATGTTAATCAAAATAAGATGAATGAAAGCTTATAAATTCTGCAGAATACACCAACTGCATTTCTGGAAAGGTGTAAGACTTCCCTCTCAACAAGTGTCCTGCTTATGACACTAAGCAATCTGATGGCAAGGCTTCAGTAATGCTGGAATTTTGGGATGCAAGGCATTGCTCCCAGGTCCACTCTGGCCTGGAGTGGTTGAACTTGATAGGGTCCTATCAATGGATCAAATAGAACGGTTTGACAATTTTAACTAAACTGTATTATTTGAAATAGAACTGTTTTTACATTTAGCTGTATGTAAACAAAAAACTGTGCTCATGCTAAACTGAATTGTTTGAAATTGAGCTGTTTATATGTATAAAAATGGATTTGGTTTTAAATTGATAACTCAGGTCACTGAGTTCAATTCCTACAAGGGTTTCCGAAACAAACTGATGGTGAGGGTTCAATAGTGCTGAAACTTTGGGGAATGTGGAGTACCCCTTTATTGCCATCACTTCCAGAGTGGTAGCACCTGATAGGGTCCTATCTATTGGTCAAATAGAACTAAACTGTGTGCTTATAATAAACTGAATTGTTTGAAATAGAACTGTTTTTGACATTGAAACTGAGTACCTATCCTAAACTGAACTGTTTGAGATTGAACTGTTTTTAACTAGAACTAAACTGTGTGCTTATGCTAAACTGAATTGTTTGAAATATAACTCTTTTGACATTTAACTGTTTGTAAACAAAAACTATACTTATACTAAACTGAATTGTTTGAAATTTAATTTGGCATTAAATAACATGAAAAAGGTTGATATGCCATAAAACAAAACAACCAACCAACCTACAAGGGTTACCATTACATCACAAGTGACTGAGTATAATACTATGTCCAAAACTTCTGCAAGTGCCTTGTATATATTTTTTTACAAAATTCAGCTTACACATATATAAAGATAAAGTGTGTTCTTGTAGCATAGTGGCTAATGTGCAGGACTGTGACATCAGAGTATGTGAGTTCAAACTCCTGTCATGCTATTATATTCACTTTCAAACAAATACCCTTGTAAAAGGTGTGAACCCTCTTATCTTTTCAGCTGTGGGTTAGATAGTACCACCACTGTTCTTCAACAGGGATGGTGTTAACATTAAATGATCCATAAAGGTTGTTATGCCATTAAAAAAGAAACCAAACCAACGATAAATGAATACAAGATAGAAAGAAATGTATACTCATATTTTTTCTTAACTAATTCTAAACATATATTTATCATCAAGACAATGTAACAGATTATTTTTTAATTGAAAAATAACAAGAACAAACAAAGCAATAATAATAATAATAATAATAATAATAATAATAATTGTGCATATGTACATGCACAAAGCAAAATCAATCCTGGAGAATGAGATACATTAATTTATCTGGGATTTTGAGATACAAATGGATCATCCAATCCCGGCCTGAAGACCAGACCAAGTGATAGTTGACAAAAAAAAAATGAGTATCATTGTCAAAAACATTTCTATTTCAAGTTATTCAGTTAGTCAAACAGTTTTATCTCAAACAATTCAGTTTAGTATAAGTATAGATTTTTGTTTACACACAGATGTCAGAACTGTTCTATTTCAAACAATTGAGTTTAGTGTGAGTACAGTTTCCATGTCAAAAACCATTCAATTTCAAACAATTCAGTTTACCATACAAAAACAATTCCATTTCAAACAATTCAGTTTAGTGTGAGTACAGTTTCCATGTCAAAAACCATTCAATTTCAAACAATTCAGTTTACCATACAAAAACAATTCCATTTCAAATAATTCAGTTTAACATATGTATGGAGTTTAAATGTCAAAACCATTCTATTTTGAGCAATTCAGTTCAGCACAAGTACACAGTTCAGTTCTATTTAACCCATTGATAGGGCCCTATCAGGTGCTTCCTCTCTAGGCCAGAGTGGACCTGGGAGCAATGGCAATGAAGAGGTACTCTGCATTCCCAGAACCTCACCATCAGATTTTTTAGTGTCATATCTAGGACACTCGTTGGGGGAGGTGTTACTCCTCAGCAGAGATACAGTCTGGGTATTCTGCAGCCACAGCCAACTGGGCAATATAATGTAATATAATGAAATATAATATAATGAAATGATAGTATCTGTTTGGATCCTATCTATGGGTCCAATAGGTGTTTAAAAATCACATTTGATAAGAAAACATGATGCTATATAATTGTAAATTATTTGTATTAAGAGTAGTTACTTTGAGTTGTAATTGTTTACTAAAGATTATCATTGATTACTTGAAAGCACATAACTGTGTGCAATGTCATGAAACTTCTCCAACTGGTTTACTGTCAGTGAAGGTGGCAAGCTTTTAGTCTCGACCCTTTTTACCTATGCCTATCTCCTGGCAACACCAAGTGTATTGCTGGTATTAGGTTAGACAATATTTTATTTTGGGATGTTTTCCAACCTCAAGCAAACAGGCAAAACTATGACACAGAGATTTTCAAGCAAACTGAAAATGAAGACAACACAAAATGCACACTTTAAAATACAAAGTATTTTATTATTAACCCCAAAAAATAAAGGCGTGTATGTAAAGTAAAATAGTCTTGGCGACAAAAATGAAAATATTTATAGTTTAACAATTTGGGGACAATTCACCTAGAATTTTTCTTGTAATGATGTGTGCAAAAAAATTTTTTTTATGTATTTTGTGTGCACTAAGAACAGGATAAGCAAAAAGTAAAATAACATTAAAATGAAAGTTTATTTACTTCTCTCACTCCTTTTCTTTTATCTCTTTTTTTCATATGTATATTTGTCTCTCTCTTTTTTTTCTGGTGTTACGTTTCACCGACCATTAATTTCTCTTTCTTTCTTTCTTTCTTGGTACATCTTCAAATCATTTCTTGTTCTCTGGTTTTTCTTGCTGTCAATCGACGAACAAAATAGTCATGCATTCCTTATCTTTTTCTGGTAGCATTTAATCTTTCCATATGAGCTTGCCTGGGGAAAACAGTTTACTCTTTGCACCACAGACACGTCTGCCTGTTAAGGGATCTCTTCGTCAAATGACTTGTCTGATTATTCCTCTTTGCAGATTCAACCTTCCCGCTGCCTTGTATCATGTGGGCTTCTCGACCAATCGGCATTCAGCCTTCAAATAGATCGCTTGTTGCTAGGGGCTGCTTGCCAGTTCATACATCCATGTTATGGAAACTTGAACATCAATCAGTCCACACACACCTTTGACCCAAATTCAACACTTAAGACTTCTCAACTACTTCTGCTGGTTTGTGAAAGAAACAAAAAAGAGAGAGGGAGAAAAGAGAGAAAGAGAGAGTCTGTATTTATGAGTAGAATATGAATTTGACTATGCCCAGAGTCCAAATTCATAACAGCAACCAAATGCCTATTATTAAATAGAAATAATTATTTGGAAACATATAATTATTTGTGTTAGATAGGAATATTTGAACCCATACAACTAAGTGCAAATCATTTGTATTGGGAATACTTTATATATAACTGAATACAAACACTCTACAGAAATGTCAACACAAAAAAATGTAAATATGAACATAGAATGAATACAATTCCTTAACCTCTGTATAAAACAACCCCAGACTGGTTGAAATGCCTTTAAAATCAATCAATAAATGATTATTTTAAAAAATGAATTCTTAAAAACCAGGAGGTTGTAGAGTGAGGTATATCTGTATTTATTTTTGCCAAAACTTTGTGATAATAGAGATATTATGCAGAGTGAAAAAGATCTGATAAAAAAATGTTATTTCTTGTTCTCTTTTTTTAATTTTTCATTTTGTTATGACAAAAAGATTTTTGGTCGATATGCAAAAACACTTAATAAAAAAAATCTTTAAAAATGTATCTTCTGCTGAAATAAAATTTTATCTAGGGATATTTCTTTTGAATCGTTGTATCAGAGTTAGCAACTTGGAGTAAAAATCGGTAGGGGTTTCAGAGCTAACAACTTATTCAGTCTAAAAAATTTTGTTTCATCGTTAGCAACTTATTCAGACTAAAAATGCTGTTTCATCGTTAGCAACTTATTCAGACTAAAAATTATATTTTTTATTGTTACCAACTTATTCAGACTAAAAATTGTAGGATTTGTCAGGTTGCGTAGAGCAATTAGTCATGATAGCTGAGAGAAATTAATCACGTTAGCTAAGAGCAATCAGTCATGAAGACAGGATACTCAATTACCGATTGAGGAACAGGAGCTATTTATGGTGCCTTGGGGCATCCCATTGTGCACAAGTGGGCTATTCCATTGCATAGACTGTAATTGGCTGCTTGTAAGTAAGTGAACGTATTTTATTATATAAACCAGCTTCAGTTTAGCATTGTAAGGAGGACTGCACTGAGCTATGACCTACTTTATTTTTGTCTGCCAGCTGGACGCTTTATGGAGGTATGTGTTATTGTTATTCTACAAAAATGATATGTTCCATTGTTAACAACTTATTCAGACTAAAAATGATATGTTCCATCATCAGCAATTTATTCAGACTAAAAATTGTTCCATTGTTAGTGACTTATTCAGACTAAAAATGATATGTTCCATTGTTAGCAACTTATCCAGACTAAAAATGATATGTTCCATCATCAGCAATTCATTCAGACTAAAAATTGTTCCATTGTTAGCAACTTATAGGCGCCTCTGGTGGTGTAATGGTTAGCAAGCTCGGCTAGCAAACCTACACAAGTGAGTTCGAGTCTCATTGGGTGCCCCTTTCATATGGCCTTGTGCCACATCTAAGCAAAAAGCTTAGTACATTTCCATTGTTAGCAACTTATTCAGACTAAAAACTACATGCTTTAGATTTAGCAGCTAATCCAGAGTAAAAATTGTATATTTCTTTGTTAGCAACTTATTCAGATTTTTAAAAAAATCATGTGTTTCAGTGTTACACACTTATTCAGAGAAAAGATTATATGATTCAAAATAAGCAACTTATTCAGACTAAAAGTTGTTACATGTTTCAAATGAATCAAAATCTTCTTCAACAGACTAGGGTAATGCAGGAGAGGAGATAAAGAAGTAGGAGAAAGAGAAAATCGTTCTGAATAGCACAATTTTGTATTGCCAACTTTTTGTGTTGCAGTGAAAAAGAAATGAATAACAAATTAACAAGGGTTTTAAATCTTATGATTCATAACTCTTTCAAATTATTACTTTGCAGCCAATTCAACCACTTCATAATAAAACTTAATTCATCTATTTAAAAAAGAAATTAAATGAAGATCATATTCAAGTAAAGAAAACTAAACCACATGAAAAAAATGTTTTCCTGAACCAAATTCTAACCTGAATTTCTTTCTGGTCGCCCTCAACTACGGTTGCCAACTTTCTTCTACTTTTGTGTTATTCAATACTAAAGTCATCTTTGTAAAAGGACAGTAATGGCTCTAACCTAGAGCTAAGGGATAAGAGAGTTTATGCCTTTTCTAAGGGTATTAGTCTAAGAGTGAATGTAATGGCACAACTGGAGTTTGAACTCACTTTCTCTGATGTCACAGTCCAACACAGCTACTATGCCATAGTGACTCTTCCTGTTAGTGTAGGGAAACAAAAATAATTAATCTAAGAGAATTGACATCTTCATTAGAGGCCATATAGGGTGTCAGATAACAGTCCCAGAAGCCATTCTTATATTGTATAGCAAAGAAAGACGACAACACTGATGTATAAAAATATAATCTGCTTCTTTTCCTTTTATTACTTGAAATGTATGAATGGGTAGAGAGAGTGAGAGAGAGAGAGAGAGTCAAAGATGCACCGTAGCAAATGGTACCATTCCTCTGTGAAACCTTTTTACATTTCTTCTTCATTGTCATCAAGTTGAAATTGTTCCTGGTTATATAATATTCCAGACATCCAAGCAAATTCTTGTGGTTACAACTCCTCCAACTCACTTCTTACACATTGCCACCCACACAATGCACATGACCATACTTCCTTCTGGCATGCCACCCATGCAGTATAAGTGGCATTTCCACTGGGGCATCTGTGTCCCATTTACTTTAGGCAAGAGGTGCATTTCCTGTTATTCTCTTCCCAGTGTCCAATTTCCTTCTAGCATGCTACTCACACAATTTACATAGCATGTCATGAGGATCTTCAAATCAATATCCAACTCTTAACCGCCTTTTGCCTCTGCTCTTTAAACAGTACAGACACTGTCCCTGGCTCCTGATAGACACATGGTTATATCACCCAGACTTGTCGATCAAGCCTTTTTTCATCTAGCACTCCTTTCACATCTACTTGTTCATGCAACAATTTATTGATAGCTTTAGCTGTTGAGACAAGTGGAATTCTTTCTTTTAATGCTACTGGTATGTATATTGTATGTATTAAATGTTAAATGATCTTGCATGTGTAAGTGTGTTTATTTTGTCTTCCTTCTGTTTTGTTCAGTGTTAGTACGTCAGGGATATAATGATACTAATATTTGGCCTAGTTAACTGGGGCTGCAGAATTCACTGACTGCATCTCTGGAAAGGGGTAAAACTGCACCCCACAACATCTGTGCTGGATATGACACTAAACAATCTGAAAGTGAGGCTCCAGTAATGTTGGAGATTTGGAGAATGCTAAATACCCCTTCATTACCATTGCTCCCTGGTCCACTCTGACCTGGAGTGGTAGCACCTGATAGAGTCGTATCTGTGGGCCAAATAGAACTGTTTGACATTTAAACAGAGTACAAACAAATGACAGACACTAAATAGAATTGTTAGAAATAGAACTGTTTGATCATTTAACAATGTGTAAACAAATGACTGCTGTTTTAATTGAATTGTTAGTGAAACATAGCAATATTTGGAACCATTTAATTTTGTTGACTCATGCTAAACTGAATTGTTTGAAATAGAACTATTTGATCATTAAACTATGTGCATCTACAAAAATTTAGAAAACATATATTTGATATATCTGTAAAAAAAAATTTGGCATTAAATAAACTGTTGTATAGCCGTGATACAACTATAGGTATACATGTACAAGTGGAAACATAATCAACAATAATGAATGAACGGACACAGTTCTTTAGAAAAATACACCTCTCACACTTTATTCGAAAGGGTTGCGAAAGTGTTGTGTGTGAGAGGTGAGTTGGGGACTGAACAGACTACAATATATTGACCCCCAGTTCCTCTGACTATAGCAGCACTTCTTTTCTCATTCTGCTGGGCTGCTCAACCAGGGATCCTGAGGGCCCAAGCCCTCTGCTGGGAGCTGGTTCTCACTGCCTCGAACTGCAACTCGAACTTCAACTAACTGACTCCAACTAACTCGAATTGTCTGTGGCACCGGATTATATAATTGCTTGATGTTCACCTGCTTCTTGTGGGCGTCACATCTGCACCGAATTCAACCCGTCCACATGTCAAGGTGATATCTTCGACCGGATGCACCTGTTTCTCGATTGACAGCTGGGTCGAAGGTCAATATGTTACAACCTACAATGGTTGATATGCCATAATACCCAACCAAACCAAATCATATTTAATGTATATTTATAATGAGTATTTGGCATTAGATAACCAACAATGGTTGATATGCAGCAAGCACATGTTCTCAATCAGACCATCATAGTTAAGCCGCAATAAGCCTTTTCAGTATTGATATAGGTAACCATTTAGTAACAGCAGTATTATAATGTTACTGGTTTGGGTTATTGAAATAATAACTTGAAACATAACTTACAATAAAAAGGGTTTATTTTACAAAATGTACAAGGATGTGTTAACAGAGGTATATTGCTAGCTTGTCTTGTAGTGGTTATGAAGATTGTGTTGTTGGTTATTTGATTTATTTGGGTTTTGAGTTTAGATATCTGACTCCATTAGTTTTCTTCTTACCCCATCCTAATTCTTGGTTTCTTCTGTCGAAGATGGCAAAGTAATTACTTAAGGAAGGAAGAAAAGAGACCAAGATACTTTTTCAATTTTAACTTTATTCCTGGGTTCAACAACCATTCTGTGGGTGGGGAGATTCTTCTTGAATCTAAATCAAATGGTCATGTTTCCCAGACAAGGTATTAAAATATACTAGTTGTTTTCGGTGGCTGTCAATTTCACAAAGTCGGGTTATTATATTGTGGGTATTGACAATGCAGCTCACTCGCAGTAGATATGGTATCAGGCTACTAAACCCAATCAGCCATGCTAGCAGCCATGCGAAAGTGAGTCCTTTCAGTGCTTCAGTGGAGGCTGAAGTGAGATTGCATTTCTCCTTTTTGCAAGGACGATTCCTTTTCCGGGCATGCATCGCCCCCTCTTCCTGTTGAGGGCTACTGTGAATTTCTGCACTTCTTGAACTTATTTCATTTTATTCATTTTATCTTTCTATTCCTAATCACTACAGTCTTGCTTGGAAAAGTTGGCAAATATATTTGTCTCCTCACCAAGACAAAGTGTTTGCCCAGTCAGCTGGGGCTGTAGAATACACCAAAAGCATCTCTGCAGAGGAGTAAGACCCCCACCCCAATGTGTGTCCTGATTATGACACTGAACAATCTGATGGTGAGGTTAAATTCTCCTATAAAAGGCTGCCTCAGGCGCCAGTGCTGCGACCTGCTCACAAACATAAATAGATCGGATTACTCGTTCACCCTATAAAGATTACATCCGGGTACGGCCGGAAATGACAAAGCCCATTTCGGCCCTAACCTGCCATTACAGCTAAGAAAAAGGGAATAACATTTAGCAGCATTTACAAAACACTTCTGCCAGAAATAACTCTATAAAAATGGAATTAGTTATCTTCGCGAGCCTATATCAGGCTAAAGGACTTATTTTCTATGTCCATTTTTTATAGAAGAACTTTCTATTTACGTGGCCCGACAGAGTGGAATTCTTTCCCTTTATATAAAAAAGGCTTTAGTGGCGAGAAATTCAGAGGTCCGCGAACGCTCTCAGGAGCCACTCGGCTCCATGAGGCTGAATCCTACATCTAGTGGTTGCATTCGACTCACTTCTCTGCACGTTCCTTTTTTTTCAACAAATTGCCTTGCTTCAAGGCTGAATCCCACTTCTAGTAGTAGATTCACCTCTTTATTTTTCATCACATTGATATGCACTAAAGGTCCTTTGAAGGGCCATTAGAGGTCTCCTTTTGCAGGTTGGAGTATCTCTGACGGTCCTTTATCGACCAGTCGAAGTAGACAGCCCAGACGCAAACACGACGAGGACTCTAAGACCATCCGGTCTTAATCATTTTAATCAGTTCCGCTCGTCCGTTTGGTTGTGCAGCGCTAAAGGCATGAGTTAGCCTTAAGCTACTGCTTTGCTATCTGCGCAGCGCTAAGATAGCGTCAGTTCTAGCCACAGCCTCCTGGCCTGTTCGCTCGACAGTGCAGAGCTTTGGCACTGCAAAGCCTTAGCTACCGTCTCGAGACGTCTGCACAGCTTTGGCGCGGCAAAGCCATAGCTACCATCTCCAAATCGTCTGCACAGCTTTGACGAAATACAGCCATGGCTACTGTCCCGACTGTCCGCACAGCTTTGGCGCGACACAGCCATAGCTACCATCCCGACCATCCGCACAGCTTTGCCGCGGCAAAGCTATAGCTACTGTCAACGATATGCCCGCACAGCTTTGGCACGGCAAAGCCATAACTATCGTCAATGTTTTGTCCGCATAGCTAGGGGCACGACAAGGCCCTAGCTTCACCGATTCACTCGCTCGACTTCGTATGTGTAAGGCCTGGCAAACCTTAGCCTCGGTTTCCCTGACCGTTCACTTGGTCCGTGGTACTAAGACACGACTCAGTCATAGTCACCAGCTCGTTCGACTCTACACGACCAAGCTGCCAACACCGACTTCGACCATAACACTCCAGCAATGCAGCATCCAGTTCACGTAACGACTCGCTGTTACGGACTGCTTTAAGATTGCAACAACTAGCCTATGTACGACTTGCTGTACGGGCTAGCAACCAGATCGACCCCCCCCGGTTAACCCAATGTACTGTGAAAACCGGGACATCGATTTACCAACCACGACCGACCTCAGCTACCCGCAACGATCGCTCAGCTGCATTCAATGACTCGACTGACCTCAGCTTCCTACAACGATTGTCCAGCTGCATTCAACAACTCGACCGACCTCAGCTGCCCGTAACGATCACCCAGCTGCATCCTACGACTCAACCGACCTCAGCTTCCCGCTACGATTGTCCAGCTGCATTCTACGACTCAACCGACAGCTACCCGCATCAAACATCCAGCTGTATCTCCACGACTCGACCTACGCCAGCTACCCGCATCGAACATCCAGCTGCGCACATCTACGATTCAACCAATCCAGCTATCGACATCACCCATCAAGCTGAAGACCCAAATACAACCGCTACGGACTTTTCACACACATTTGTAAGTCTGACAATAAATCGTCACTTTTGTTGTATCTGTTACCTCGCCTTTGTTTCCTTCGTTGTCTTTGACTGTCATTACTCGCACGCATTAAACTTAAAACATTTGCAGGGTCGACATGCTTATCGGCTCTGCAACTCCAGGCAATAAACCTAATCTTGCAAAGCGAATCAGGACAACTTTCACAAGGAGGGCGGTCTTTTCCAACCACGCTCGTAACGAAAAGTAGGACTGCCCAGCTAATACTGTCACTGCTTATATTTAAAAAGAATAGTCCATTCTATACAGAAGGATATCATCTCTTCTCTACAACAAGCAGAGACTATAAATAACCGGAGGTTTTTTTGTGTCTGACTAAACAAAGCTTAGTTAAATAACATTCGACTGTTTTTCATGTAAAAATATATTGCATGGGGCGCTTCAGGTGGTGTAATGGTTAACAAACTACATAAGCAAACCTTCACGAGTAAGTTCGTGTCATTGGGGCTCCCCATTTATACGGCTTTATGCCAAAACTAAACAGAAAGCTTAGTAAATTACTAAATATATTGCATGGGCTGGAGAAAAAGCGCAGGTTGTAATTTTGAGGAGAATGTTTTAAGTAGACACCGCCTACTTCCGACTTTTGGGTTAGTTGCTTGTTAGAGAAGACGACATTGTTTAGGTAAAAAAATAACAACAACCTTTTATCTTCAACTGTTTGTTTGGATTTTTTTTGTAAAGAGAGTACGGATTTCATTTTTCATGTTGAAAATATTTTGGTCACTCAGCTAAAACCAGTAATGGTTTTAATTATTAATTGTTCTTGTATTTTAAAAAAATATGAAATTTTCATCTTTACAGCTTTAGTTTTTGTTAAAGTCGCTCGTTAAAAAGACAGGACGTAAGTTTCAGGTGTAACTTTCTAAACATGGAAGATCTTCGTTTTCACACTGCTAAAAAAAAAAAAAATGAATAACTAAATAAATCCCAAATATAAATCACTTACGTTGAGATTAAATTGAAACTGTATGAGAACTCATTATCAGGGTGTAGTGACCAGTGTGCTGTTACCAGGGTAGCGTGAATTCTAGCTAATTAGCGTAATGAATTAAGGTAATAAGTTGTAGCTTAATATTGTCGCCGAAGAGTCTTCCTGGTATTTTGATAAAAGGTTTATACTGAAACGAATTAGCGATAAAACAAGCTAACAAATAACAAGACGTTCAGTTGAAGCAAGTGTTGTCTTTTTATGTATTATTTTGGCTATAAGCTATTAATTTTCAAGATATGTTTTTGTGTGAGTTAATTTTTTTTATGTGTACAGTATACATAAATGTGGGCTGACCAGCAAGAACTTATCGACATCTGCACTGCGCAGACACGGAATGTAGCTTAGAAAACCTCCCTGGAGTGATAAATGATAGATCTGATGGAGAGAGACGTGGGGGTGGGGTGGTAAATCCGTACTAGCAGCGTGACATGATGATGGTGACATCTGTGTCAGTCCTGCATTCCTTGTGGATAAAACTTGTTTATCGATGTGAAAACTGGGACTGATATTATTTTTTGCATCAGCCTGGAGAATTTAAGTGTCTGTCAGTCTGTCTTTGACTACTGGTCAGCACAGTGGATGGTTAGTATTCAGATCTACTAGTCTTTTGCAGTAAAATTGGGAATGTTATTTTTGGAAATTATGACCCTTTTTTTCTTTTCTTTTTTTCTGCTTTTTTTAGATTTGATTAAACTCTTTGGATTATTACATGTCATATTTTAATGTCATTTCATTCAAGAATTCACATAAATGAAAGCTTAGAAATTTTATTCAGGTGAAATGTTTAATAAATCTAACCAAGTCAGATGGGGTGGAAGGATATGCTGACTGCATATCTGCAAAGGGTAAGGCACCCCACTCCTACCCAGTGAGTGTCCTGTATATGATACTAAACAATATGATGGCGAGGCTCCAGCCCTGAAGCTTGTGGAGAATATGGAAAACCTCTTCATTGTCATTGCTCCCAGGTCAACTCTGACCCGGAGTGATAGCACCTGACTGGGTCCTATCCATGGGTCAAATAGGACTGTTTGACATTTAAACTGTGTGAAAACAAATGACTTGTGTTAAATTGAATTGTTAGAAATAGAAATGTTTGATCATTTAACTGTGTGTAAACAAATGACTGATGTTTAATTAAATTGTTAGTGATACGAGGATCATTAAATAAGTTTCCAGACTTTTTTCGTATGGGCACTTTTATTGAGAGTACACACATGAAACTCTTGTCCCCTGCGAAGTAATCTCCTCCGGCTGCAATTCACTTGTTGTACCGTTCCAACAATTTCTGGAAGGCATCATGGAAGTCCTCTTGTGTGAGCATGTCAATGACCTTCGTCACAGCCTCTTTCATCTTCTCTATTGTCTCATAACAACAGCCTCTGAGCTTAGGGAATAACCAAAATTTCACAGGGAGCAAGGTCTGGACTATAGGGAGGGTAAGGAACTGTCTTGATGCTCATCTTGGTCAAATAGTCTGTGACAAGGATGGAGTTGTGGACTGTTGCATTGTCCTGGTGGAAATGCCACTGACCCGATTTGAAGAGTGCTGGCCTCTTCCAACGGAATCTCTTCCTGAACTCCCTTAAAACCTCAACATAGTAACCCTAACCCTAACCCTTTGGCCAATCAACTCTGGTGTATTGACTCCCTTACTCCTCCCACACCTCTCATCATCCCTCACAGACTCCCTGCCTTCCTTGAATCTCTAATGCCACTCAAAAACTGATCTGCGATTCATGCAAGATGCTTCAAAAGCAGTCTGAAGCATTCCATACATTTCTGTGGCATTTTTTCCAAGTTTAAAACAGAATTTTATTGCATATCATTCTTCCAAAGTGTCCTCATGTCAAGATTGCATTTTTGAAATTTACCAGCTGTAACACTCAGTCTTTAGTAGGGTGTATTCCAATTGCTGCTGTAGCTGTTCATTTGAAGCTGAAATCATAAAAATTGGCCAGTCATCTTATAAGATGTACAGCAATAAGATAGTGAATTTTCAAGAGTCTATGACAATTTTAAATGCCTGTACAAAAAAGTCTGGAAATTTATTGAAGGCACCACATATATAGCAATACTTAGAAATATTTATCTGTATGCAAACAAATGGGTAATGTTGAATAGAATTATTAGTGTTAAATAGCAATACTTGAAACCATTTAAATGTGTGCCAAAAAAAATGAGCTCTGGCTTATCAACAAAATGTGTTTACAAATCATGTTTAATATATATGTTTAAACGGGATTTGGCATTAATTAACCTTCAATGGTTGATATGCCATAAAACCAAACCAAACCAAATTTTACATATTTGATATATATGTATAAAGAGGATTTGGCATTAAATAACATACTAGGTTGATATGCCATAAAACCAAACCAGACACCATGAAGTGATTATGTATAAATGGTAAATTAACAAATTTTTGTCTCTGCATAAATCCTGAGAACTACAAAAATGTAATCGTAGATATACAACGCACCTTATTGCCTCATCTGTAGGCATTAAATAACCCCAGGTTGATTTGTCAGTAAAATCTCTTAAATCAAACAAAATCTAATATTTGATGTTGTTTATATTTTCAGTGTGTCAAAGTTCATGAGTATTTAAATTTTTTAAAATTTTGGCAAAATAAATTGTATTAATTCTATCATAATAAAGCTTTAGCTGGTTCCGTTTTATCATGGCTTGGCCTTATGAAGGCAGATTAAAAGGAGGCTGTCTACGTTGACTGTAGGCATGTTGCCGCTGATAAGGCCAATGCAGGACTGGCAGGCATGGTTGCAGTAGCTGCAGCTGAGAGTTTGGTCAGGATTTGATTGCATAGTGTTGTGATTCTTTTTCTTACACCTTTTGTTCTTGAGGAGTGCCTTGCAGGTGTCTTCAAAGGAGGAGACAACATGGTTGGTTATGAGAAACCAAGCATCACACGTTTTAGTTAAGGTAGACCATTGATGATGGTTGATTTGACGGGCATCAAGGGATTTTTTTCAAGTAGTCCTTTTTGTCATCCCTCTGTCACAAGAATTTGCTGCACAGTGTGATTGGGGGGGGGATTCTGCCCAGCATAGCTGGAATTACAGTAGCATGGCCTTGATTATCTCTACTTGTTTAAGGACTTCAGTGTTGGTGACAAAGTCACTCAAGTTTATTTCATCTGCATAGAATAATACCATATGCACCCATTTAAATTCCATGTAATACATGTATCATTAGCTCTGTTAGTGAGGTTCAGAATCCCCTGTAGAGAGGGTAAGTCTCACCCCACCCCAAAAAGTGTTCTTGGTATGACTCTAAACTGTATCTTGTGGTGAGGGTTCAGTTCAGGAAATCTAGGGAGTGGGGGGTGCCACTTCATAGCCATTACTCCCATGTCTACTCTGAGCTGGAGTGGTAGTGTCTGTTAGGATCCCATCTATGGATCTAATTAACCTTTTTAAAATCATTTGTATTCAGTCAGACTGTGTGCAAAAAAAACAACTCTTAAACAATGCAGTACATTAATAAAATCATTTACAGTGCATTTCTATTGTGAAATCATTTATGATGATGTACATTTATAAATTAATTTACAAAGCATTTCTATTGTAAAATTATTTATAATTCATTACATTAATAAAATCCTTTACCAGGCATTTCTGTAATAAAATCATTTACAATGCATTTCTATTGTAAAATCATTTACCATGCAGTACCATAATAAAATCATTTACAATACATTCCTATAAGGAAAGTGTATGGCAGTCATTGTTATTGAGTGTGCTACAATAGCCTACTATGATTTTAACATAAGTATTTCTCAAAAACACACTTTTCAAATCATTCTTATCATAAAATGTCTGAAAACAACTGTCAAAATATTTATTAAGAGATGAAAGAAAAATTAATTTTCAGTTATTATCCTTTATCATTAAATGAGCTTAGCATTTTTGAGGAATTTACCATCATTGTGTGGGTGTGAAACATTCACCCTGTACCCACCAGAACATATGCCGGAGATTCTAATATAGATTTGTTTTTCTATTTCAGATTTTATTTTATGAAAGTCATCTCTCACAACAATGTCTGGAATGAGGATAAATCAGTAAATGAATAAATCTGCCTACAGTATACAACTGTTCTTTTTGTTCATCTTTAGCAGAAAGATTTTGAAAGAAAAGTTCGTCATTTTTTCTGCCATTAAAAAAATATGACGACCTAACACTGTTTTCTTATGGTAGAAATGTAATTTTATAAAGAAATCATTGCTGGTATCTTTCATTTTTTGTATAATTGAATATTTTTTCAGACCAGCTAATATGAGTGGAAATACTGGTCAGAGAACAATTGGTTGTGAGTTGTGCAGTTGTGCATTTTCTGAAGATGAGGACCTTAACAAGCACAAGTGCACACAACTGAACAAGAAAAAACTTTTCTGCCAGGAAAAATTCAGCAAAGAGTTCTACCAAAACAATGAACTAATTATGCGTATATTAACAAATTTTAGGGATAAACTGTTTTACTGTATGATGTGTCGCAAGAATTTTCCCAATAATTCACATCTATTAAGACACATGCGTACACACTCTGGAGAAAAACCTTTCCCTTGTGAAACATGTGGCAAAAACTTCTCCGACAACTCGAATCTGCAAAGGCACATGCGGACCCACACTGGTGAGAAACCTTACAATTGTGTGACATGTGGCAAGAACTTTTCTCTAAATGGGAATCTTTTGAAGCACATGCGAACACATACTGGAGAGAAACCATTTCACTGTGAGACTTGTGGCAAAAGCTTTTCTCTCTCTGGGAACCTGAGGATGCACATGCGTACCCACACAGGAGATAAACCCTTTCTCTGTGAAATCTGTGGCAAGGAGTGCTCTCACAAGGATGACCTTGTTAAACACATTCGAACTCATACTGGAGAAAAACCTTTTCCCTGTGAAATATGTGGCCGGGAATTTGCCCGAAAAAACTACCTTTCAAAACATATGCATACTCATTTAGGAGACAATCATTCCCCTATGATTTATGCAGATAGGTAATGTCAGTAAAGAAATTATAATACTGTATAGACTCGAGTAATGAACGACTTTGTGTAATGAACAACCCCTAATTTTTTGCTACAAAAAGGTGTTTTGCAAGTAACAAACTTTGCTAGCCTACAAAATACTTCATCCAATGATATAAACAGAAAATGTTCAAACACTTATACTTTGAAAACTTCTTTAATGCAATCAAAATCATTGCAATACCATAAATTTACAATGTAGTCTAGGCCTTGATGTAGCCTAGCTAATGCCTCAACAAAGGTTTTTAGTTATGATGATAAAGTTTTTATATAAACTTGTTTACTATTCTTAATATTTTTACATAGTTGCACAGGTAATATAGATAGTAAAAAATGTTTAGTAAATATTTTATCTTAACTAATAACCTTTGCTTAGATGTTGGCTATGTGGAGACAATTTGGGTCAAAATTACAGTGATGTTGTACCTAGAAACAAGATAAGTTTTAATGTTTCAAAAACATATAATGAATGATCCCTTATTTTTGAGATAAAACATGGGTTTTAAGAACTTGTTCATTTCACGAGTATATACAATATACCATAAGTGGTTGTACAGTAAATTAATTATTTATACATTTAATTTTGGTACTCTAAATCCATCTTTCTGACTCGATATCTGTACCATAATTGTGAAGGAAAGCTAGAACATTTTCTAACTTCTACATATCAAAATCGGCTCATTGGCCCAGTGGGTAGAGTGTTTGCCAATGGTCTGGGAGACCTGGGTTCAATCCCAGGCCAGGTTATATAAAAGACTTTAAAAATGGTACTTGATACCTAGTTGCTTAACATTCAGCATTATAAGGTATGTATCAAGGGTAAAGTGGAGCAATCCATGGAAAGGAGTAGCACCCTCCCCTGCACCTTGGTGTAGTAGCTATTGAAAATAGAGTCTTCAAGTTGCCCTTGACTAAAGTCGCCAACTACCACTACTACTACTACATATAAAAAAAACAAGAGAAATTAATTTATTTTCATGATAAGTTGCAGTGGGCAACTGATTTACTCAGACTTGGTTGTTATTATAATCCGACCCTTTTGGCTGCTGTACTCTGTAGTTTTCATCAGGTGTCTGTGGTTCTCTTTAATCTGAGAATTTCATATTGAATCCTTTATTAAATCCATGAGGTTAGATTTATCTCATCCCACTGTCTATGCTCAGAGGATATCTTGTATCTTTCTCATGGAATCCTTTATTGAATCCATAATGTTAGATTTTTCTTGTTCCACTGTTCATGCTGAGAGGATATCTTGTATCCGTTAATTCTATTTGTTTTGTTCTATTTGACCCATAGATAGGACCCTATAAGGTATTACCACTCCAGGCCAGAGTGGACCTAGGAGGAATTGCAGTAAAGGAGTACTCTGCATTCCCCCAAAGCTCTAGCATTACTGGAACCTCACCATCAGATTCTTTAGTGTCATATCCAGGACACTCATTAGGGGAGTCTTACTTACCCCTCTGCAGAGATGCCATTGGTGTATTCTACAGCCCCAGTTGATTGGACTATTCCGTGTGTAGATCTAACTGCCTAGTGTTTACGAAAGAGATTATAAAATAGTCTGTTCAAAACACTTGTATACCAAAAAAAACATTTTTTCATTCAATGAATGGATATGCTCCATGTTCATTTCTAGTTGCTTCTTTTGTAGCATATAAATTATTTCAAAAACTTTCTAAAAAGCTTTTCTACACAAAAAATTTTTTCCTGATGATGACCAACAATTGAGAACAATAAAGAAATATAACTATTTGTTGTATCACTTTTGTTCATCTCTCTCTCTCTATATATATATATATATATCCTAATAATATAAAACACAAGTGTTCTGTGTGTACAGCTGTGTGTCTGTAAACATAATATTTTTTTAAAAAAAGAAATGAAAGAAAGAATGGAAGTGAAATCTTTGATGTTTTTTGTTATAATCTTTAAAGAAAGAAAAAGATTAAAGTGAAAAAGAAAGAAAGAATGAATCATGATTTGTAGCTTGCCACATCCAAAGAGAAATGAAAAGAAAGCAGACAAAGTATCAAGTAAGCAGTCGTAACAGCAGGGTGACTAGAGAAAGCGAAAAAGAAACAAAGAATGAATCTCATTGGCCTAGTGAGTAGAGTGTTCGTCAATGGTCCAGGAGACCTGGGTTCAGTCCCAAGTCGCGTCATACCAAAGACTTTAAAAATGGTACTTGATACCTCCTTGCTTGACACTCAGCATTATAAGGTACGTATCGAGGGTAAAGTGGAAAGGAGTAGCGCCCTCCCCTACACTTTGGTGTAGTAGCTATTGAAAAGGGAGCCTTCAGGTCGCCCTCGACTATGGTCGCCAATTTTTACATTGAAAGAGAAAGGAAAAGAAAGGAGACACATTGTCAAGTGAGCAGTCATAACACCAGGCTGACTTGAGAACAAAGAAAAGAAGGAAGAAAGAAATAAAGGAAAAAAAATAAAGAATGGAAGCTGAGATCCCCGCTGTTTTTGTGGTAATCTTTAAAGAGAAAAAATTAAAGTGAAAAAGAAAGAACGAAATTAAAAAAAGAAATAATGGTAAGTGAGTTCTCTGATGTTTTTGTTGTAATCTTTAAAGAAAGAAAAATTAAAAGGAAAAAGAAAGAAAGAACAAACGAATCATGTGAGTTGTGGCTTACCGCATTGAAAGAGAAAGGAAAAGAAAGCCGACGAGTTGTCAGGAAAGCAGACTGACGTCACAACGGAACAGTTTTTAAGTTCGTCTGCTTGGCTATACCTCATCTAGGGGTCAAATAGAACTGTAGCATATATAATTCCTGCTGCCTAGTCTGGAACGGGCAGCAGGTGGCATAGGTCTCCATGTAAACACAGACAGAACAGGATTCCTGTGCTATAATCAAAGCAGCAACATCTCCCCACTAAATCGTAGGTCTCTGAAACTTGTGGATAAGCTCACCTACCTTGGAAGCAGCGGCTCATCTACCGAAAATGACAACAATACACGACTAGCGAAGGCTTTGACAGCTATCGATAGGCTATCGGTCATATGGAACTCAGACCTATCCGATAAAATAAAACGCAGTCTTTTCCAAGCAGCGGTGGTGTCAATACTACTATATGGATGCATCCAATGGTCGCTGACTGAACCTATGGAGAAAAGGCTTGACGGTAATTTCACAAGAATGTTACGTGCCATATTGAACAAATCCTGGAGGAAACAAAACAGCTGCTGTACGGCCACCTACCACCCATCTCGAAAACCATCCAAATCTCGAAAACCATCCAAATTAGACGAACGAGTCATGCTGGACATTGCTGAAGAAGTAAGGGCGAGATCATAAGCGATGTATTTTTGTGCCTCCCCCTCACACACGGACGAGCGAGGGTTAAGCTACCAACTAGAGCCTATCTACAATAGTTCTGTACTGATACAGGATGTCACATAGAAGAGCAATGGATGAGAGGGGCTTCTGGGAACTTCCGCACTTTTGAACTTTTATTTATTTCCTTTTTTCTATTCACAACAAATATATATGTATAAACTGGGTTTGGCATTGAAAAACCTACAAGGGTTGATATGCTGTAAAACACAACCAATCAACCAGTCATGGCTGAGAAAAAAAATCTGCTACCAATCACCCTTGACATCTGGGTGTCTAACTTCTAAGATAACGATTCCCTTGATTATTATGAGTGAAGTGTGATTATACCAATAAAACTCAGTGAAATACCACAGATGAACTGAAGGCAAGAATAACAGTTGCATTTACCAATTCAAACAAGGAGATTGTTGGAAAGGCGTAGAGATCCCGAAGTCATCTGGAGGCCGTGATTGAAGCCAATGTCAATCTCTTTGAATAAATTCTATCGTATTTAAAGATTTTATCAAGTCACGCTGCTATCATGGATTCCCTGACTCTCTCTCCCCATCCCTCCCAATCATCCATCGCTCCTGAAAGGTTTTCCAAACTACATCCTGGGTCCTGTTGTAGATAAGTTCTTGATGATCAGCCAATACTGGCACGTCCATGTGTACGGAGTCATAGAAGAGCGTTACTTTTGAGTTCGTCCTTGTTTTTTATTTCTCCAGCAATGTCCCTCGTGTCTTGTTTGTCTTACTTGGATGGTTTTAGAGATGAGAGATTATTGATCGAACATGTAATTCTGGTGAATAAATATATCTGATAAAGTGAGGTGTCAATGTTATTTAAAATTTCTTCGCAATTTAGATGACAACTGACAAATTGTACCCTTTACAAATAATTTGTCCACCGTGATTAGGATTGTAGCAGAAAGAACTTCGCATTTTTGTCTGGCGCGTTAATTAATTTGACCGTTAGGGTCGACGCATATTTTTATCTAATCAGGATGACTTATCCTATTCATCCCGAACCATTTTTCCAGGCAGCACTAAATTGGGAAAAGCCCGCTAAACACTCTCTTCCTCAGAAGCTTTCAAACTGGACAGACGTAACTACCTCCGCTCTCCTCCTTTTAGCAACAGCATCACGACACCACGAGGAAAGCCATCTAATTTATGGACCTCTTGAGTCTATTCTTTTAGACCAAGGGTTCCCAGTTGATTATGAATTAGATGAATTCAATCTGCCTAACACAGGAACAACTTTACGTCACCTCCAAAATTGGCTATGTCAACTGCGTCGCAAAATTCCGCCCAGACCTCCAGCTACTTCATCCCTGGACAATGTGTTCTGGAGACATTCACGCTTCTCTCCCCAAACGACCAGGACCACAAATTCATGGACGACGACAACGTTCCTGTCCTCAACCAGCAAACACTACTTTTGCTACACCTCTGGCGACCATATCTCACTCACACATTCAACAATACCTTAACTGTAACGCTGCAAATTTCGCTCTAGCATTTAGCTGCTAAAATTCCTTATCAACTCCATAACTATTTCCTTCCTTCCTTCCAACGAGACTTGCTGCATAAACGTAAACCCTTTATTCCACGCTGCCATTAAAACCATCATAAAAACCTTACGGCATCTTCGTTCTTCTCTCTCCTTTATTTTCCCAGAACATTTAGCGAGGAAATAACAACGTAACAACACGTAACAATATTTCTTCGCTAAAAGATTTCTACTATTCCAATCTAACGCTAATCATTTATTCAACATTATGATTTCCAATAAATAGATAAATAAATGAAATAATAATAATGATAATGATAATCTGTAAACAATTATAAGTAAAAGTAAAGTTAACGACCTTAGTCGAGGGTGACCCTAAGGCTCCATTTTCGATAGCTACTACATCAAGGTGTATTGGAGGGCGCTACTCCTTTCCCTGGATTTCTCCACTTTACCCTTGATCCCTACCTTATAATGCTGAGTGTTATGCAAGGAGGCATCAATTACCATTTTTTGAGTCTTTGGTATGACTCGACCTGGGATTGAACACAAGTCTCCCGGGCCATCATGCCGATAAACAATCATAGCTTCAACTAAATATTCTTAATACAAATAATTAGTATACTTATATGGTTTCAAGTAATCCTATCAAATACTAATTGCACGCAGTTATATGAGTTCAAGTATTCTTATTCAACATATAAATATATATGCTTAGAAATAGGAATATATATATATATATATATATATATATATATATATATATATATATATATATATATATATATCAAACAACAGTTTATGGTTGTCACTATCTCACTTGGTGGGTTAGTGGTAGACCAAATGCGGTATAATTTGTTGAGTGCTCAATATCTGAGATAGAGCTATAATATGATAATAAAAGATAAATATATATTGCCTTGAAATGATGTATATGAAACCAATGGTCGCATATAAGCATCCATGCAATTAAATATTTAATAAAAACTATAATATATATATATATATATATATATATATATATATATATATATATATATATATCTTGTTGCAGAAAGAATTTCAGATTATTGTCTGACGCAGGAATATTTTGACTGTTTTGGTCCCGAACTCATATTTTCGACCAATGAGAATATTTCATGCCATTCTGCCCGGGTCACTTCCCCGGGCAACTATAAAAAGGTGAGGTAACATTCTTTCACCCTCTTCCACGTAGGCCTTTCGAACAGGAGAGACCTGTTCTGTCTTCCTCTTCTCGCTTCCCCACAGGCCAGCAACAGGACAAGCCAGCAACATGACAGAGTACATTTTCTCTCTTTGCTTCCTAGCAGGAGGAAGGACCAGCCAACATGAGAGACCACATTCACTTTTCTTCACTGACTCTCTCTCACATATCTAGAGCAGTCCGCTAAGCACCATGAGGAGACCGTATCCAATTTATGGACCGTTTTTTGTCTGGGAAATCATTCTTTCATCGTTCCTCTCTCCTTCTAAACCAACGGATCCTCAGAGAAACAAATTGGATATTTTCAACTCCTGCTTTAACTTCAGCATTTTAATCCCTGTTCTGACGACAGTATTTTAACTCTTGCTTTAAATTCAGCATTTTAATTCGTGTCCTGACGACAGCGTCTTAATACCAGCTCTATCAATTACAACCGTTTCTTCTTCCTGGAACTTAGAGCACAATGGTTCCTTTTGTCTCAAACTGTTAATGAAACTTCCAAATTGAAAACTATCAATATCTTCGTCAACACATTTGTTCTTCCTTTTAATATAACAAGTGGCAACAGAACTCTACAACCTTAACAGCCATTTTGTATAAATGGTCATATCTGCCCTCATGTTATAATATATATATATATATATATATATATATATATATATATATATATATATATATATATTGTGTGTGTGTGTGTGACACATTAATCTAAATCACACGTTGACATCCATATACCGATCACTTCCACTATATTATCGTTGTCAGCCGGCATGATTTTATTTTGTATTTCCATGAGTCACGTTTCTATCGAGGTGTTAATATATCGTATTTACCTAAACTACCAAAATTACCACATTTGATTCAATTATTTGGGCAACATTTTGTGAAAGCCCGAAGAACACATCAACCAAAACGTTGAGATGATCAGAGGCGGTCGGAGTCATATTTCACAGAATAACAAGGAAATATTTCAGCCAACACCGGCTACTTCCTAAAATAAATAAAGTATCTCGAAATGTGTGCTCTTCTCCGAACGAAGTTGATATGATTTTGGTAAATATTCGCTCGACTTTTTTATTCTGCGTTTTGTTTTTTTTATCTTTTAATTTTGAGTTTAAGAAAAGAGGTTCATATTTAAAAGTCATTTTATTCTTTTACGATAAAGATTTGTTTTAATCTTTAAGATTATGATCTTTATTTTACTGCTAAATCTCTAAAAAAATTTAAGACATTGAGACCTTTTGAATTTACGGAAATATTTATTGTAATAATAATGCTAGTTAATTCAATTAAACATCCGTCGTTTGTTTACTCTCGGTGAAATGCTGAAACAGTTCTATTTCTAACAATTCAATTTGGCATAAGTTCACAGTTTAAATGTCAAACATTTAAATATGACCCATAGATAGAACACTACCAAGTGCTACCACTCCAGGCCAGAGTGGACCTGGGAGCAATAACAATGAAGAGGTACTCCACATTCCCCAAAGCTCCAGCATTACCGGAGCCTCCCCATTAGATTGTTTAATGTCATATCTTGGACACTTGTTGGAGGGAGGATCTTACCCCCCTGCAGAGATGCAATCAAGTGTATTTTACAGCCCCAGCTGACTGACCGAATAAAAAAGTTGAAGAAATGCTAAATTTAGATTAGATTTAGCAACAATAAATTCTTAAAGATCAATGCATATTATAGATGATAATTTTTTTCCAGAATTTTGTAATCCAACATTGGAGTGAATATTATGGCTGAGTGTGTGTCATCAGCAAATAATTACAGTAGTTTCCTTCGAAACAGTGCTGGAAGTCTTCAACTGACACTACCTTCTATTGCATGTTCTTAACTGTTTTTAAATGGGACTGGGTTTTAATTTCTGGAAATCAAAAATAACCCAGCCTATTTGGCTGGGGCTGTAGAATATGCCGACCATATCTCTGCAGTGGGGTAAGACCCCTACAAACGAGTGTCCTGGATATCACTCTAAATTATCTGATGGTGAAGCTGTCGGGGATATTGCGAGATGTGTCGCTGGTATGAAATAAAGTTTGTAGGCAGTACGTGTACCTCGCAAGTAATTTCCCTAACGAAACAAAAACAAAACCTGAATAACTTTAAAATAAAGGTTTATTATTCAGCTGGAATATTGTACCAAAGAACTCGCAATGTTGTTGTTGTTGCTTTCGCCTTTGGTGTAAGTAGAAATATTAATGTCTATGCTAGACAGCGTGGCGTCTCTCGTGTTTGGGTGGGTGAGGGAGCAGTCCAGTAGCGTAACGTAGTTTCCTTGTTGTTAGCGGTGAGACCTCTGTTGAATTGGTCCATCGTTTTCTTTTTATAACTCCTAAGAGGATCAAAACGGGTATAAATGTTTTTTTGGGGGAAAGTACTTGATTGGTTAAAAAATCTATGGGTGCGAATTTTGTATATTGTGGTTTGGATCCTTTTTTTCTAGAATGTTCTAATGTTTGTTGATTGGTTTAAAAATATGAGTGCGATGTTTATGTATGTATATGAAATTTATGCTACAAAGCTTTGAAGAATATCATAGTAATTGTTAGATGTGAGTCAAATAAAACAAATAAAACAAGTGTCCTGAGTATGACATTAAACGGCATCTGATGGTGAGGATCCAGTCCTAGAACTCTGGAGAATGTGGAGTACCCCTTCATTGTCCTTATTCCCAGGTTCACTCTGACATGAAGAGGTAGTACCTGATAGAGTCCCATGTATGGGTCAAATAGAACTGTTTGGCCATTTAATTGTGTGCAGACAAATGATTGATTTTTAATTGAATTGTTAGTGCTACATAGCAATACTTGGAACCTTTTAACTGTGTGCAAATGAGTAAGTTATGTTCAATAGAATTATTAGTGTTGTATATAGCAATGCTTGAAACCCTTTAACTGTGTGCAAAAATTGAATTATTAGTATTACATTGCAATACTTAGAGTCCTTTGATGGTGTGCAAATGAATGAATTGTATTGAATAGAATCATTAGTGTTAAATAGCAATAATAGTAACCACTTCACTGTGTAAACAAATGATTTATATCAAATAGAATTATTAGTGATAGCAAAACTTGAAACCATTTAACTGTGTGCAAACAAATTACTCTTCATGTTTTCGAAATGAAATTACCTACAAACTATTCACTTACAAATAATATGTATATCCATTTAACTGTGAGTAAACAAATGACTGATGTTTAATTGTTCATATTAGATTACAATACTTGAAACCATTTAACTGTGTACAGATTAATGAGCTCTGGCTTGTTTAAAGGATGTTACCTTCAAACTATATGTTTACAAATTGTATATTTAATATATGTATTGATAGGATTTGGCATTAAATAACCTACAAGGGATAATATGCCATAAAAACCAACCAAAACCCCAAGGATTCTGATACACTTCCATGATTATACCACAGCAACTATATCATTTTGTTAATATTTATTAAGAGATCATACATGAAAAACTGCTGTACAATATTTTATTATCTTTACCGATCATTCAATTAAAAACCTTAAAAAATAGTGTATGATATTTTGAAAAAAAATGTCTTATTGCACAAAGTACAAAGTAGCACCTATTGGTGTAGTTTGATGTTAGTTTGGGAGAATATTTAGTCGCATCCACACTAATCAAGGTCCAATATTAGCTTTAGTATAGCTAATGATATACCTACAGCGAATAAACAGAAGGAAAAACATGCTCATAAACAACATTCAATATATATATATATATATATATATATATATAAAGCCAATAAAAAATATTATAAGAATACGCAAACATATCCCAACTGATGAAGCACATTGTTATATCAACAAGGTGTATACAAAAAGGATTTCATGATCTTTCAAAAATTCTTTTCTATTTTGGTAGGTAAAACCATGCAGGTTTACATTTCAATGCTGAGATAAAACAAAGTCTATCACCAGGAATTGAGACAAAGTCTCTTTTCTGTTCAATGAACAGAGATAAAAAGTGGCATTAGGTCTTCAATCAAAGACCCTAATTTGAATTATTGAATTGACATGTGACGTCCAAAGACACTCATACCAAATCCAAGGAAGACAATTATTTATTGTCTCCCTACATAACCAACTGTTGGTGGTATAAGCAGCCTAAGGTCTGCATGTTAGACTGAGCAAATTACACAAAAATGTCTGCTGTTAAAATGTTTTTTGACTGCAAAATATCCATAAGTCACATGAAAACACATAGCAGGAAATGACTAGATTACAATGCCCTGTGAAAGGAAGATTTTTCTTGTTGACAATCAGGTAGTATTTCATAAATATTTTTCTGGTTGATTATTAAGCAGTATTTTGTAAAGATTTTTCTGGTTGGTTGTTTGTTTGGGTTTTATGGCATATCAATCTTTATAGGTTATTTAATGCCAAATCCATTTTTATACAAATAAACAGTTTTATTTCAAACAATTCAGTTTAGCATGAGTACACAGTTTGTCAAAAACATTTCTGTTTCAAACTATTCAGTTTAGTCAAACAGTTCTATTTCAAATAATTCAGTTTAGCATAAGTATAGTTTCAATGTCAAAAAAGTTCTATTTCAAGTAATTCAGTTTAGCATAAGTACACATTTTAGTTCTATTTGACCGATAGATAGGACCCTATCATGTACTACCACTCTGGGCCAGAGTGGACCTGGGATCGATGGCAATGAAGGGGTGCTCCACATTCCCCATATCTCCAGCATTATTGGAACCTCACCATCAGATGGTGCAGTAGATGTATTCTACAGCCCCAACCAACTGGGCAAGATTTTTCTGGTTGACAAGATTTTGCCCAGATTTTTCTGATGTATATTTTATAAAGATTTTCAAGAAAGTGTTTAAAAATTTTAAGAATTAAATCTATTGTTTGTTATGTGTATTTACCAAACCCTTTACATGAAATTGATGTGATACAAGGTCAGTGTTTTAAGCAGAATTGAACATGTTTGAATTTGGACTTTTCCTTCTCTTAGACTAGTTGCCATACTAAGGTTAAAGAGTCCAGTTTGCTGGAAGGAGAATAGTTGAATGCATACCTCTCCCAAGGTTATAAATGCTATGAGAAATGCTGTATTGTTATAGTGTATCCCCTAAATATCTTATTAATTCTTTGAACTTTCAAGTGCAATATTTTGTGGCTGACCTCTTATTTATTCTGTCCTCTTGGTACTATTTACCAACCCCTCCGCTCGGGCAGGATATGACACAAGGTCGATTTTTAAGCGGAGTTTAACAGGTTTGAATTCAGAGTTTTCCTTCTCCTAGACTAGTTACCTCACCAAGGCTGAAGAACCTAGTCCGTCCTACTATTTACCCATAGCTGGAGGGAGAATAAGGGGGTTCGTACCTTTCCCAAGGGTATTTGCCCGAAAGTGAACGTAATAGCACGACTGGAGTACGAACTCACGTACTACGATTCCGCAGTTCATCGCTTTAACCATTACACCACGAGGACACCCCCCTGTCCTCTTGGTAGAGCTTAGAATATGCTGACCCTTGCAAAGGAGTAAGACTTGCAACAAAAGAGTTGTCCTTTAGAGATAGGGAGTTTAACCGAAAAATTGACATTTTTCGGTTTCATCTTCACGCCATGAAACTGTATCAAAATTTATGAAACCAAAATCATTTAGTTTAGTGCTATCACCTCTTGGTGACTGTACTATACTTATCTGCCCTTGGCATTTTGTTATTGTTGTTACCTCCCTTACTGGCATTCTTCAGTTGATGAATCGCTTAGTTAGGGAATGTTTTGTTAAATAAATCCTTCTTAAGGAATACCTGTATTGTCAACTCATTTCAATTCATTTAACAAAATAAACTCAACAGTATGGAGGAATACTTGAAACCGGAAAGTTTGGACACCCCTCCTAATACACCATTGTCAAGTAAGAATTTTAATTACTGGTTTTGAAGCTTCTCGTCGTTCCTACAATAAATTATTGACCCCAACGTCCATACTGACTTAGATAAACTTGATACCCTGATAAATTGTATTTCTTCTGATGTATATGAATACATTGCTGAGTGTGATACTTTCGATACTGCTGTTAACCATCTGAAAGAACTGTACATAAAACCCCCAAATGAAGTTTTTGCCCGGCATTTACTTGCTAATTGCTGCCAAAAAGAGGAGGAAAATATTGTCGAATATGTACTAAGACTACAGTTACTAGCGAAAGAATGTAACTTTAAATCTGTTGATGCAGTTCAAAACCGCGACGACTGTGTTAGAGATGCATTTATCACAGGTTTACGTTCAAACATTATTCGACAACAGCTACTCGAAAACAAGACACTGCATTTAAATATCACCATTGACCAAGCTAGAGCGCTCCATGCAGCTCAGAAAAATTCAGAAGCATACACATACACTCAAACACCAATTGTAGGTGCAGTTTCTTAGGAAAATACCAGTATCAGTGTCCAGTCAACGGATCCCATTAATGCATGCTGTTTCTTCTGTGGATGATCTCGTCATAAGAGAAGTGTGTGTGCAGCCAGAAATGCTACTTGTAAAAAAGAAGGCCATTTCTCAAAAATGTGTCGTTCAAACCCAAAAATAACATCTGCTGCAACATGCTCTCACAGACTCGCAACAATGTTGATATCAAATATTACATCTGCTTCCTTGGGATCCCTAAAACAGGCTGCATTATACGTCTTAGTGGGGAAAAATGTCGCCGGTACAGCTCTAATGGATACGGGGTGCTCAGGATCCTTTATCTCTCTCGGTTACGTGAGGAAACACAGACTACAGATGAAACCTGCCGCTGGTAACGTATCCATGGTGTCATCATCACTTAAAGCCTCTGTCAAAGGACAGTGTACAAGGGATTAAAACCTTCTAGGTGAGTGGTATCCAGATGTAAAACTTTCAGTTCTACACCACCTCTGAGTGCATATCACCAGATACCAATAAAAGAAAAAGATAAACCCTATACGGCATTTGAAGCTAATGGTAAACTTTACCTATTTTGTAGAATTCCTTTTGGAGTGACTAATGGTGTTGCATGTTTCCAAAGGATAATTTATAAGATTATTAAGGAAAATAATTCAACGGGCATGTATGCCTATGTAGACAACATTGTCGTAGTTAGGAAAAATCAGCAAGAACCTGACGAGAACTTAGAAAGACTTTTAAAGATTACTACACAGTATAAGCTCACTCTCAATGAAGATAAATCTGTTTTCTCTAAAACATCCATTGATTTTCTCAGCTATGACATATCACAGGGCCTACTTAGACCTGATGCAGAACGTCTACAACCATTAAGAGAGCTACCTATTCCTCAGAACAAAACCTCTCTACGTTAAGTGCTTGGATTATTCTCTTACTATTCTCAGTAGATACCCAAATTCTCTGACAAAATTAGACCCTTGATAACAACTAATTCATTACCCCTTGATTCAGAATCAATAAAAACATTCGAAAACTTCAAGGAGGAAATTGAAAAGGCTTTATTACACTCAGTTGACGAAAAGATACCTCTTGTAGTTGAAACCGATGCTTCTTATACTGCTATTGCAACCACTCTGAATCAAGCAAACCATCCAGTGGCATTCTTTTCATGCACACTTATAACTACAGAACAAAAACATTCTTCTGTGGAAAAGGAGGCTTGTGCAATAGTAGAGTCAGTCAAAAAGTGGTCACATTACCTATCAGTATGACGTTTTGTGATAGTCACAGATCAACAAGCTGTGAACATGGAAAGATCAAGAACAGCAAGATCAAAAGATGGAGAATGGAATTAGGGTGTTATGACTATGACATTATGTACCGTCCAAGAAAAAACAATATCCCAGCTAATACGCTCTCACGTGCCCAGTGCAATGCACTCAATAATATGGGAAGATTGCATGAAATACACGAAAATCTTTGTCATCCGGGTATAACCAAGTTGGCTCATTTCGTTAAAGTAAGGAATATTCCATATTCTATTGAAGAGGTTAAGAGAGTGTGTGCAGCATGCGCAGTGTGTGCTAGATGGAAACACACATTATTGGCCCTAGCCTCAAGAATTCTTAAGGAATCACAATGGGAAACAGTATTGCCTGAAGTACTACACTCCATAACATCTCTTCTTTGTACCATTACTAATGCCACACCACATGAAAGACTTTTTTCATATCAACGGCAAACTCCCAGCGGTCATTCCTTACCTACTTGGTTATCTTCGCCAAGGCCTGTTCTTTTCCGTCGCCATGTCCGAGCTAGTAAGTACTAACCATTAGATGATGAAGTAGTATTACTCGAAGCACCCCCCAAAATATGCACACAAGATTCACCAATGGTTGCAAATCTACAGTCTCTGTAAGGGACTTAGCACCAGCAAGGAATTCATTACAAAGTAGGGATGTCGTAGATGATAACATCCAGAAAGATTTAAATGATTCTACACCCACTAATGAAAATCCCAAGGAAAAAGAAGTAGATTGTAATGATTCACAAACTATCCTTACCCAAGAAATTGTACTTTCTCCAAGTGATCCAAATATTACTTCTCCTCATGTAATGTCAAGAATTCATGATATACCCAGACGATCCCAATGGGAAATTCGTAAGCCAAAGAGGTATGAAGAACTGTGAAATAAAAAAAGAAAAGTAGGGAGAGAATGTAATATACTTATCTTCCCTTGGCATTTTGTTATTGTTGTTACCTCCCTTACTAGCTTTCTTCAGTTGATGAATCGCTTAGTCAGGGAATGTTTTGTTAAATAAATCCTTGTTAAGGAATACCTGTCTTGTCAACTCATTTCAGTGACCATATCCAAAAAAACACTGTTGCAAAAAACTTTCAGATTTTAATGAAATTAAAATTTATCAGCATTTATACCATTGCAAGAGGAAAAGATTGGACAAAAATATGATAAAAACATTAAATTGACTAGTTTTAAGAAATAAATGTGAAATCTATTTGTTTACAAAAGAAATGAAGAAGAAGAAAAAAAGGAAATATGACATAATGTCTGAAATCTGTTTCACTTTTCTAAAAAATACTTTTTTGTCGCAAAATTGAATTAACAACAAAATAACTATTAAAAATAGAAAATAGCTTCCAGTTTTACCTTAATGTTAGATTTTTACTTAATTTAGAAAAATTATTTTCTTTTCTTTCCAGCGCTATTAATATTTTTAAGATTGGATCAGAAATACACGAGAAATTGCAAGTTGAACGGGCTATGTTGAAATTTGTTTATCTCAAAGGAAACCAGATATTCACTGGAAATGCTATCATTATACAAAAAAGTGAATGGTTTCCTAAAAAAGCAAAAATACTAAATTAAAAACTGGAAAACCGAATCGAAAACCACAGTATCAAGGGAAAAAAACTGAAACCAATACCGAAACATGAATTGCCAAACCGGCCAACTCTAGTATTCTTGGTACGACACTTATCTGTAACTGATGGTGAAGCTCTATTTCTCAAGCTTTGGGGATTGTGAAGTATCCCTTCATTGCCATTACTCTCAGTTTCACTCTGACCTGAAGTACATACCATCTATGGGTCAAATAGATCTGTTGAAAATTATTTGTATTTGATATGAATACTTGATACCATGTAACTGTGTATAAATTATCTTTATTAAGAATAGTTACTTGAATTGCCCAGTCAGCTGGAGCTGTAGAATACACTGACTACTTCTCTGCAGAGGGGTAAGACCCCCCCCCATGAGTGTCTTAGATATGACCCTAAACAATCTGATGGTGAGGTTCCAGTAATGCTGGAGGTTCATTGCCATTGGTCCCAAGTCCACTCTGGCCAAGAATGGTAGCACCTGATAGGTGCTACCTATCTATGGGTTAAACAGAACTAACTGCATACTTATGCGAAACTGAATTGTTTCAATTAGAACTGTTTGACTAAACTGAATAGCTTGAAATAGAAATGTTTTTGATTAATAAACTGTGTACTTTAAACAGTGCACTCATGCTAAACTGAATTGTTTGAAATGGAACTGTTTTTGACATTGAAACTCTACTTACACTAAACTGAATGTTTAATATAGAACTGTTTTGACATTTAACTATGTGTGAACAAAATCTATACTTATACTAAACTGAATTAGTTGAATTAGAACTGAATAAACTGAAAAGCTTGAAATAGAAATGTTGTTGACAATTAAACTGTGTTCTCATGCTAAACTGAATTGTTTGAAATAGAAGTGATTACTTGTATAAAAATGGATTTGGCATTAGGTGGCCTACAAGGGTTGATGTCCCATAAAACCCAAACAACCAACCTACTAATAGTTACTTGAAGCTATCATTGTTTTCCTCGGATTAATATTATTAGTTACTTGGAGCTATATAACTGTTTGCAAACAAATGAGTATTATCTAATCATAGTAGTTACTTAGAACAATACAATTGTGTATGAAATATTATTATTAAATAGGAATACTTGAAATTATACTATTGTATGCAAATTTTATGTATCAGTTAGGAATACTTGTTATATCTGTGTGTACAAAAACTTAATTGCCCAGTCGGCTGGGGCTGTAGAATACACCGACTGCTTCTCTACTGAGGGGTAAGACCCCCCCCCAACGAGTGTCCTGGATATGACACTAAAAAACCTGATGGTGAGGTTCCAGCAATGCTGGAGCTTTGGGGAATACGGAGTACCTCTTCATTGCCATCGCTCCCAGGTCCACTCTGGCCCAGAGTGGTAGCACCTGATCGGGCCCTATCTATGGGTTAAATAGAACTAACAGCATACTTATGCTAAAATGAATTGTTTGAGTAAACTGAATAGCTTGAAGTAGAAATATTTTTGACAATTAAACTGTACTTACATTTAAACTGCGTGTTTATGCTTAACTGAGTTATTTGAAATAGAACTGTTTTTTGACATTAAGACTGTATTTACACTTAAATGAATTGCTACATATAACTGCTTGAATAGTTTGAAATAGAAATGTTTTTGACAATTAAACTGTGTACTTATGCTAAACTGAATCATTTTCAATAGAACAGATTATTTACATAAAAATGGATTTGGCATTAAATAACCTACAAAGGTTGACATGCCATAAAAACCAAGACACCAAACCAAACAAAACTTAAGAAACAACTACACAAAAAATGTAGATGAAAATGTATGATGTAAATTGAATTACCATGACTAAAAAATCAGGCAAACACTTGCGTGCAACATATGGAAGCACTGGACAGCTGTTTTGATCTTATTAGGTTTCATCAGCAGTGTATACTGTGGTTTCTCCCATTGAAGATCGAACCAGCAACCACAGAATTCAGAGCTGAAATTCTATCAATGAGCCACCGGTCCACATCGCACACTAGAGATGCCAAATCAACTATGTTGCGCACAAGTGTTTGCTAGATTTTCTGGTCATGGTAATTTGATTTGAAATATAATTCCTCTGCTTAAAAAAGATGATGTTCATAAATGCATGTTGAATGCAATTCCCTTACCTCTAAGCATTAAATCATCCTAAATGGGCTGTCATGCCATTAAAATCAATCAATCAAATCAATTGACTATAAAACAAGGCTGACTACTGTTTTACTATAAATGACAAGCCTAATATTTTGTACTTGTCAGATACTAATAATAAAAAGCTTAATATTGCAACTATTCACAGAATTTCTTTTAATCAAATGATGGGATAACATTAAAGATATTCTGAATTGAAATTTGAATGTGATTTGTGGTTATTTTTTGTTGACTTTAAAAGAAATGAGCTTAAGAGCTAAGGATTTAAATATTAGATTAAAACTGTAATCTTAAAAATCTTATTTTTCATTTCAGGTTGTAAATGGCACGACAAACAAAAACCCTACATTGGCTTTACATTTTACCAGATGTTTCTGAGGAAAATCTGCAATATTTCTACACCAAAATTTCTGTAATATAAGTATTTGAATTTGTGTTGCCAAGTCTATTTTCTCTCATGATTGCCATTATTTAACATAAATAGTTAAAATTAATTTTCACACTGTCGTTTAGAACTTACCACGTTTTGGCTTTATACAAAGTGCAGGCTAAAAAGTTCTCAGCTTACCCACAGTTTTTGTGATGTGGTTATCATCATCATCATCAAGGCATACTGACAGCACAGATTCCCTTGACTCTTTCTCATCATTTATCTCTATTAGTCATTACTCACAGTAAGTTCTCTAGACAGCATCCAGCATCCACACAGAGTTGGTTAATGTAGGTTTTTGCTAGTTGTCCATGTGTAGGAGTCCATGGAAAAAAATCACTTATGAGTTCACCTCACTTTAAAAATAAAAGCAGAAATTATATTTATCCCCACTAGAAAGAACCCATTTCTCTATAGTCTCTGGAAATTATTTTAGTTTGTTGATACTTTCTGCAAAGATTCATTGTAAAAGAGATATTTGGTTTTGTTTATGTTATTCATATTTACCCAAACCCATCGCTCGGGCAGGATATGACACAAGTTCGATTTTTAAGCGAAGTTTAACAGGTTTGAATTCAGAGTTTTCCTTCTCCTAGACTAGTTGCTTCATCTAGGCTGAAGAACCTAGTCTGCCCTACTATTTACCCATAATAATTGGATTCATACCTTTCCCAAGGGTATTAGTGCTATGTGAAAATGCAATCAGTCTCAGCCAGGATTTGAACTCATGTTGCCGTATCCATTTCCTACGACGATAACCATTACACCATGGGCACCTGTTTATGTTATTCTTGCAAAAGATACGTGTTGCTATTAAATATCTCTTCACTTGACTCTTAGATTTTGAACACCAAAAAATAGTTTTCTTCCAGATGCAATGATATTAGATTTAACAGATTTTCATTTTGAACTTGTAACAGTTTTTCAAACAGTCTTTTATGAATCTTGCAAAAGATACGTGTTGCTACTAAATATCTCTCCACTTGACTCTTAGATTTTGAACACCAGAAAATAGTTTTCTTCCAGAAGCAATGACATTAAATTTAACAGATTTTCATTTTGAACTTGTAACAGTTTTCCAAACAGTTTATTATGAATCATGAATCCTCAATCTACTTTTGGTATGGCACACTTGGTGAAAAACTTAATGGCTGCAATGCACTTTTAACTATAAAAAAGCTTGCATATAGAAAAAATTGTTGGAGTTTCACAATTACATTCCCTCAATAAATTCTGAAAAGCAATTAAAAGATTAAAGAGAGAAAAATCTGGATCTTCTGTGACTGTGGAGGTATATCACACAAGTAGGTTTATAAGGGAATTTCTTATTCACTGATGCTTTTAAAAATGATTGTTTTACTAAAGTTTTAGAATTGTTGACTTACTGTTTAGAGCCAAGGTTTATTGAACAAGAGGCACCTTTTGTAGGTATATAATGCAAGATAAAAAATTTCTAAGTAATTTGGACTAAAGTTGCATCTCACTCTCACACATTTAGTTCATTTATGTTGCTCTCTGTACTAAAAGGATTAATTGTAGTGTTTGTAATATTCTAAGAGATGATATGGGAATTATTCACAGACAATTATTCTTTTAAGATTCAATTTTTTTTCAATATAAAACTGCAATTTTAACCTGTGACAAGGACTTTTTCTGAAAACTCACCTTTTCACTGTCACTTATAGATACACACTTGTGAAAGAAACATCTTTGAACACACTCTGGAGAAAAACCATTTCACTGTGATGTATGTGGTAAAGACTTTGCTGAAAATTATCACCTGCAGGAGCATATGTGCACACATTCAGGAAAAAAGCCATTTAACTGTGAAATCTTCTGCTTGAAATCAAATAATTTTTTATTTATCCAATTTATATTATTATTTGCCAATGATAATCATAACTTTGTTATATATGATTAATATTAAAGCATCGTCATCACTGGTATGTCATTTTGAGTGATAGAGAAGCATGTACACAGGTTGCAACTTCCTTCCTATCTATTTCTTTTATTTTCTTTGAAAAATTAGGGAAATGACTTTGTGATCAGCAGTTAACAGATCTTGATAAAATCTTTTTCTCTCAATATATACTGAATTGAAAGACTGCTCTGAAATTGGTGACCTTGTTGATCTGGATATTACTATTATATTATTATCATCTCCTAATTAGAGCCTTTTTACTGAACTGTGATACATTAACATGCACACAAACATACAGAAGTCAGACCCTTAAAATCAGAATACTTGATAAAATATAACTATAAATTATTTTCATTAAGACTAGTTTCTTGAAGCTATAATTTTTTTTTACCTTGGATCATTATTAGTTACATGCAAACATATAAATGTGTGAAAACAAATAACTATTATTGAATAGAAATAATTACTTAAAAAAACATATAATTATTAGTGTTAGATAGGAATACTTAAAATCATACAAATCATAGGAATTCTTGATATATAATTTGGTGCAAAAAATTTTCTTAACAACTATTCAAAAAATATAAACATAGAATGAACATGATTCCCTAACCTCTGGGCATAAAATAATCCTAAACAGGTTGATATGCCATTAAAATCAGTACATAGGTAACAAGACTCTAACATGGACATTGAAAAGCAGTTCCATTGCAAAACTTGTGACCAAGACTTTTCTGATTACTCACACCTTTACAGCCACTTACAGACACATACAGAAGAAACGCTATACTGCTGCATTCAATGCAATAAGCACTTTTCTGTAAAAGGAAATCTTCAGAAACACCTACGTACGCACACTGGGGAAAAGCCATATAACTGCAGCACTTGTGGCAAAGAGTTCTCCGACAGTTCCCATTTAAAAAGACATTTTCGGACACACACAGGTGAAAAACCATTTCACTGTGAGACTTGTGGTAAGGACTTTACTGAAAATTCCCATCTGCAGACACATATGCGTAAGCATACAGGAGAGAAACCATTCAACTGTGAAACCTGTGGCAAGAACTTTCCACATTTTGGCAATTTGAAGCGACACATGCTCATCCATACTGGAGAAAAACCCTTTCACTGTGATACGTGTGGTATGGATTTTTCTCAGTATGGTAACTTGACTATGCACAAGAATATCCACACTGGGACAAAACCATTCCAGTGTGAAAGCTGCGGCAAAGAGTTTTCTCGAAAAGGTGGACTTGTCATGCATATGTACACACACAATGGCCTGAAACCATTTAACTGTCAACTGTGTGAAAAGGAATTTTCCCGAAAGGAACATCTCAATTTACATACACGCACACACACTGGGTATAAGCCATTTAAATGTGAAGCCTGTGGCAAAAATTTTTCCCACAAAGGTGATCTTAAAAGGCACGTGCGTGTTCACACTGGAGAGAAGCCGTTCTGCTGTGAAACCTGTGGCAAAAGCTTTTCTCAGAGTGGGCAGTTGATCATGCATATACGTGTACACACTGGGTATAAACCCTTTAACTGCAAGACTTGTGGTAAAGAATTCTCTCACAAAAGTGATATGATGAAACATATTCGTACTCACACTGGGGAGAAGCCGTATCATTGTGAGATCTGTGGGAAGGAGTTTTCTCGCAAGGATAACCTGACAAATCATAAGCATATACACACCAGGAATACTTCTCAACTTGTTGAAAGAAGTTTTTCTGAAATTGATGATTGACTATGGATATTGTCTTGGAGAGTTGTTCCAATATTGAATTTTTGTATGGATGGATGAAGAACTGTCTGCTTTGCTCGGTAAAAGAAAACCACTGAAATAAAGCAGAAAAGCATCCCTTTATTAAAAGCATCCCTTTATGTACAGGAATGTGTCAGTATGGAAGTTACTTTAAGATTGGTTATAATCTGTGTTTTATGTATAACAGCTTAATTACTGCGGATATTGCTGTCCTCTAGATATAAGCGAAGTTCCTAAAAATTCTCACTGTGTGATATATATATTTATATATATATATTATCCGAGAAAATTAGTTTAAGGGTTAGACTATGAAGTAATAATCCAAGAGGAATTGGAATATCCAATTGAGTTCTCAATGTCAGTCGCTATCGAATGTATTATTAACTTCAGATTAAAAATACATCAATACTTACATGCAGAGTGAAAAGATTTTTCATAAAATTAAATGAAAAAAATTCAATTTTGTAGGTCCATATAAAATGACCTTCTTCATATGGAAGAAATACAGTTATATATTTGAATATGATGTAGACAGGTCAACATTATATCTAAATATATACCTATTATTCACCCATCTGAAGAAGGTCATTTTATGAAGCTGAAATAAATTTAAAATAGAACTACAAAATTGAATGTTTTTTGCTTAATTTTATAAATATATATATATATATATATATATATATATATATATTACAGCCAGGCAAGAAAACAACCCAGAAAAATATCACTAACTTTCACGTTGTTTGCACAATTGTCGTATATTGAAGCTTAAAGACTTTGTGTTCATTATTTGATATTTTTCTTGGTTATATATAAGTTGACCAACCATAGTCGAGGGTGACCTAAAGGCTCCCTTTTCAATAGCTCCTACACCAAGATGTAGGGGAGGGCCCTGCTCCTTTCTCTGGATTGCTCTACTTATCCTTGATAAGTACCTTATAATGCTGAGTGCTAAGCAAAGTGGAATCAAGTACCATTTTTTGAGTCTTTGGTATGACTCAACCTGGGATTGAACCCCAGTCTCCCAAACCATTGTCTAACAATCTAATTATCATGCCAATTGGCCAGTTGGGTTATATATATATATATATATATATAGAGAGAGAGAGAGTGAAACTGAAGAATTATTACTTTCCAGTCCTTTTGTCTTATGTAACTTGCAATTTCATGCATTGTTAAACACAGTATGTTGTTGTTTTTTTTTTTCAAATTAATTTTTTTGTCATTTATTGCTAAAACAATCATCAGATAGGATGATTTATAATATAAAAAAGACATTTTTAATTTTTTTTATAATTTATTGTTAAAACACAATCATCAGACATAAAATAGTAGGATCTAAAAAAACATTATTGTACAACCTCCCGTTTGATGATTGTGCTTTAACAACAAATGAAACTTCTAGTCCCCAAAATCAAAAGAGCTGCAAGGGAATAGGAATAATACTTTATTATTTTATTAATATAGTTTTTATACTGCTCTGCGCACTGGCATTTGAGCACATGTTTATCCAATATTTTTATTGAGACAAATGTTTTTTTTAAATATTGCTTTATATATATATATATATATATATATATATATATTAAGTTTAAGTAAGGAAAAAGTCTACAAATTTTTCTGAATATTCCATCTAATGTATCCCCTATAAATAAGTGGTCTTATCCTAAACAAGTTATTATTTATGGTATCACCCATAGATATGTGACCTGTCCTAAACAAGTTATTATTTATGGTATCCCCCATAAATATGTGCCTTTGTCCTAAACAAGTTTTTATTTATGCTATCACCCATAAATAAGTACACAGCTACCTATTTTTCTAAAAAAACAATTTTCTTTTAAACCAAATGTGTCATGATTTTAATATTTCTAGTTGAATATTATACAATCAAAGCATATCAGGTATTATTACCAAACACTTCAGCACTGAATTTATATGAAAATATATATTTCAATCCAGACTAGTTGGTAGAGTGTTCACCAGTGGCCCGGTAGACTGGGGTTCAATCCCAGGTTGAGTCACACCTAAGACTAAAAAAGTGGTACTTGATCTTGCCATGCTTAAAGCTCAACATTATAAAGTACAAATCAAGGGTAAGTAGAGCAATCTGAAGAAAGAAGTAGTGCCCTCTCCTGCACCTCAGTGTAGTATCTATTGAAAAGGGAGCCTTTTGGTCGCCCTTGACTACAGTAATCAACTTTACTTATACATACATATATATATATATATATATAAGGCTGTTCAGAAAATACTGTCTGATTTTAGTATAAACTGTTTAAATTCTGTTCTATTATATTTTAAAAGAAAAATAATGAGAAATTTGCTATATAAAGGAATAATAGTGATAAATTTTCAATATAAGGGATAATACTTTTTAGGGGTCTTTAGTGGGTAATTACAAACAGTGGTTTACACAGTTTTTTTGTTTGGATACTGGTTCAGAAAAATAATACAGATTACAGAGTTTTAGAAACAAATTTTATACAAAAGAAACAAAGAAAGCAAAAATGGAAATCATAAAGCACCATAAATTTGGTATAATTTGCAGGAACTTATCTGAGACAGAGTGTCTTGAAAACAAAGTCCTTTGAATTTAAGTAGTTTTTGTGGTTTCATTGAAGTGTTGGTTGATTTTTCAGCTTTCATTTAATTTTAGTTGAGTTTTCTGTAAAGTCTTTTAGCAGAATTCTTGGGTTGAATTTTCAGCTTTCATTTAATTTTAGTTGAGTTTTCTGTAAAGTCTTTTAGCAGAATTCTTGGGTTGAATTTTCAGCTTTAGTTTAATTTTAGTAGAATTTTCAGTAAAGTTGTTTTTTATCAGAATTCTTAAGTTGAATTGTCTTTTAAGTTGACTTTTACTTATAGCTCCTTGCCAGTTTGGATTCATTTTAATGGTTAAATGAGCAAATGACAAAACCTTTCAACTGGCTGTCTTTTTTCTGCTTCAACAGTCCAGTATCTGAGTTCATACTGAACATTAGTAGTAGCTGCTGATAAATGGTAGGACACAGCTTTTGGTGCCTTATTATCTAGACTAACTTCTACCTTCTCCACTCTGAAAGCCCAAAATTAAGAGCCACATGGTCAATTTTGTTCTATTGTTAGAAATAAATTTTTATAATTTTAATCGTAGTTATATACAAAATTCCCATTGCTAATGATTAAAGTGTCTTCTTTCTTGATTTTTTATCATTTCTTTTAGAATTTGATTTTGAAGGTTATATGCTTCTAATCATGACAACAACAAAAAAAAGCAATGCATTTGCTATGAAATATGAAGGATTCTTAAACAGATTTATTAGGTAATTCAGAAAATTGTGACCGATTTTAGGTTTGGTTTGGTTTTATGGCGCATCAACCTTTGTGGGTTATTATTGTTAGTTTGTTTGTGTTTTATGGCGCATCAACCCTCGTAGGTTATTTAATGCCAAATCCATTTTTAAACATAAACAGTTCTTTTTCAAACAATGCAGTTTAGTATATGTATAGTTTTTTTATTTACATACAGATTAATGTCTGAACAGTTCTATTTCAAACAATTCAGTTTAGCATAAGTACAGTTTCAATGTCAAAAACAGTTCTATTTCAAACAATTCAGTTTAGCACACAAAAACAATTCCATTTCAAACTATTTAGTTTAGCATAAATATGCAGTTTAAATGTAAAAACAATACTTTTTCAAGCTATTCAGTTTAGCATAGGGACACAGTTTACTTCTATTGCACCCATAGACAGGACCCTATCAGGTGCTACCACTCCAGGCCAGATTGAATCTGGGAGCAATAGCAATGAAGGGGTATTCCTCATTCCTTATAGCTCTAGCATTACTGGAACCTCACCATCAGATTGTTTAGTGTCATATCTTGGACACTTGTTGGAGGCTGGGTCTTACCTCTTTGCAGAGATGCAGTCAGTGTATTCTACCACCTCAACTGACTGGACAACCACTTTTTGGAAAAAATATTTAAATTTTCCTTCTAACATTACTTTAATTAGAGTTGCATAAAAACTTCACATTGCTAATGATTAAAGTGTCCTTTTCATTAATTTTTCATAATTTTTTTTAGAATTTGATTTTGAAGATTAAATGCAAAGAAGAAGTAATATGCTTACTTATTTTTGCTTGAGTTCAAGCTTGAAGGTCATATGCTTATAAGAAGTGATGCATTTGTTATCAAATATGAATGATTCTTAAACAGAATGATTAGGTAATTCAGAAAATTGTAGCCAATTTTAGGTTTAGTTTGGTTTTATGGCACATCCACCTTTGTAGGTTATTTAATGCCAAATCCATTTTTAGACACAATCAGTTCTATTTCAATCAATTCAGTTTAGCATAAGTACACAGTTTAATTTTCAAAAACATTTCCGTTTCAAGTTATTCATTTTAGTCAAAGATTTTCAATTTAAACAATTCAGTTTAGTATAAGTTTACTTTTTGTCCACACAGTTAAATGTCAAAACAGTTCCATTTCAAACAATTCAGTTTAGCATAAGTACTCAATTTAAATGTCAAAACAGTCCTATTTCAAGCAATTTAGTTTAGCATAAATGCACAGATTAGTTCTATTCAACCCATATATAGGACCTTAACAAGGGCTACCACTCTGAGCGTGAGTGAACCTAGGAGCAATGGCAATGAAGGAGTACTCCAATATTCCCCAAAGCTCCAGTATCACTGGAACCTCCCCATCAGATTGTTTAGTGTCAAGACATTTGTTGTGGGGGTCTTATCCCCCTGCAAAGATGGAGTCAGTGTATTCTACAGCCCCTAGGTAACCAATTTTTGTATAAACTATTTGAATTTCATTCTAACATTATTTTGATTGTAAAAATTAAAGTAAACTTGGCGACCGTAGTTGAGGGCGACCAGAAGGCTCCCTTTTCAATAGCTACTACACCAAGGTGTAGGGGAGGGTGCTACTCCTCTCCCTGGATTGCTCCACTTTACCCTTGATACATATAATGCTTATTATGCTGAGTGTTAAGCAAGGAGGCATCAAGTACCATTTTTAAAGTCTTTGGTATGATGCTATCTGGGACTGAAATCAGGTCCCCTAGTGGGTAGAGTGTTTGCCAATGGTCCGGTGTGAATTGTAGTTGCATGAAAACTTCACATTCCTAATGATTAAAGTGTTCTCTTTGTTAATTTTTTATCACTTTTTTCAGAATTTTATTTAGAAGGTTAAATGCAAAAAAGAAGTGATATGTTTACTTATTTTTGTTTGAGTTCAAGCTTGGTCATAATTTTGTTTTGTGATAATGATCAGTTACATGTTGCCTGGATGACACTGCTGAATCTCACTGACTTGGGATATAAGGCTGATATTCTCCTGATTGCTCATCGAGTGACTGCTATTTTTTTCAAAGATCTGGACACTTTTTGACACCAAAAAACATTCCATTCCAAAGGAAAGTAGAAACTGCATTTAAAGATTTCTTGGCATCAAAACCTTTAGAGTTTTATCATCATCATGTTGTGCCATCAGCATGGATATCCTGGACCCTTTCTTGCCACCCTTTTCTATCGTCCATTGCTTCTGGTAGGTCTTCAAGGCTACATCCTGTATTGGCACAGAGCTGTTGTATATTAGGTTCTAGCTGGTCGTCCTGCCTTTGCTTGTCCATGTGAAGGGGTCCACAGGAGTACGTCACTTATGAGTTCATTCCTACTTCTCCAGCAATGTCCCGCATGTCTGGTTCATCTAACTTGGATAGTTTCCATGATGGGTGGTAGGTGGCCATACAGCAGCTGCTTTGTGGGGTGCTGCCTCCAGGACTTATTCAATATTACTTGCAGCATTCTTGTGTAGTTACCATCAAGCTTTTTCTCGATATGTTTTGTTAGCATCCATGTAGTGCTTCATATAGCAGTATCAACACAACCGCTGTTTGGAAAAAACTGTGTTTCATTTTATTGGTCTGGTCTGACTTCCATATGACCAATGGTCTATCGATAGCTGTCCATGCCTTTTGCCAGACATGTATTGGTGTCTGTCCCGGTTGATGAGACACTGCTTCCCAGGTAGATGAACTTGTCTACTACAGGGTGGAACGATAAAATTGTCACCCTTGAAAAGATGACATGATTCCATTTCCGTTTAATGAAAACCGGTTTTCTTTTTTTGTTGTTGCAGACCATCTACTGATTGGCCAGTTGTGTACAAATCCCAAGAGTGATAGGAGCCTTCTATCATGCCTGAAAGTGACACAATGTTCAACGAGCGAGATCGGAGATGTGCCACTGTACAACTCATGCTCTCTACTGATCCAAGTTATGACAACAGGACCATTGCCAGCACCCTCAAAATGCAAATCTGGATTGCCACAAATAACAGGGATGTGCCCAGGGTGATGAAAACAAAGTTTCCAGCTACGGTTATGGTCTTTGGTGTGCTTTCAAGTGAGGGCCACATCATGCCACCTCACATCTTCGAAGTTGGCTTGAAAGTCAACACCAAAGTGTACCTGGATGTGTTGAAGAGTGTGGTGATCCCCTGGTGCAATCAGGTGGCCGGTGGCAGACCCTGGGTGTGGCAGCAGGACTTGGTGCTGGCCCACAAGTCCAAAGAGACCCAGGCTTGGCTTCAGAAGAGGTGCAACGACTTTGTACCTTTCTCTCACTGGCCTCCCCCGACCTGAACCTGTTGGACTACTTCGTTTGGTCATATGTCGAGAACATCACCAACATGACCTCCCACAACACCAAAGCCAGCCTGATCGCTGCCATCTGCCAAGTATTTGCCGAGCTCCCGCCGGCACTTGTGAAAAAGGCATGCTCCCAGTTCGGGATCCATATCGAGGCGGTGATTGAGGCTGAAGGCAGCTACATTGAATAGATGTCAGCTCTACTACATAATCAAGTTACCTGAATTGATTTTTTCAATAAAAGTTTTAAAATAAAGCTGTAGTGTTGTTTTCTTTAGGACAACAATTTTATCGTTCCACCCTGTAGTTTCAAAGATCTACCATTTAGTGTGGAGATGTCACCTCTTTGATTAAAGCTCATATATTCCATCTTGTGTGCATTGTCATGGAGGCCTATGCCTGCAGCTGCTCGTTCCAGACAATGTTGCAGGTTCTGGCTTGGGCGGGTATATTTGCCCGAAGCGCTATGTCATCGGTGTAGTCTGTGTCCATAATTGTTTGTCCGGACTACCTTCTGCTTCTTTCTTTTGTCAGCTTGAAACCATTTTCTTTATTATACAGGCATGAATAACCTTGTTTATTGATGGCAGAAATGCATTAATGTTCTGGGATCATATTTGGACTAATTAAAAAGCTGTTTAAATTCATTCATTTAGGAGTAAATGTTCATTCTGAAATCAGACTTTATTTCCCACACAATCTAATATTCAAGAAATTTTATTTTTGCCAACAGAGGTGAGGAGCGGGGGGTAAAAAAATTTGTAAGGATGAGATAATTCAAAAGTAATACAGTATCTCTTCAGATGAAAATATTGAAGATACCTGATAATTCAGTTATTGTTGAATATTCTTCTGTTTTCTGGATCTCTGTATTACTCTTACATATGTGTTTTAAAATTTCATAACTCTAGTAGAGTACCCATAAAAAATGATGATTGTCACTTCTGTGCTAGAACAACTCTGCAGCAAAGTACCCTCCCCTGCACCTTTAAGAAAGGTTGTGTTCGAAATATGACACTCACCTGCCTCCAATGGTGAAGCACTAGGGAGAGTGGAGAATCACTTGATATTACTCCAAGGCCCACTCTAACCAGGAGGGGTAGTGCTTGTTAGGGTCGTATCTGTAGGTCAAATAAATCTTTTTGAAAATTGTTCATATTAGACAGGAATACTTGATATGATATAAATGTACAAATTATTTGTATTAATAGTTACTTGAAGCTATAAGTGTCTCCTAAGGATTATTATTATTAGTTGCTTGAAACTATATAACTGTTTGTAAATAAATTATTATTATCAAATAGAAATTGATACTTGAAACCAAATACTTGTGTATAAATTTTTGGTATTAGATAGGAAAACTGGATTTTTGTCTCCTTATGTAATAGCATATCAACCTTCATGGGTTATTCAACACCTAAGTCATCCTTGTAAAAGAACAGTGATATTATTATTTAACCCTTAGTTCGGAGGAGATAAGAGGATTTATACCTTTCCCATGGCATTAGTCTGAAAGTGAATGTGATAGCCAACTGGAGTTTGAACTCACTTATCATGTTACAGTTCATCACATTAGCCACTACAACATGGAGACTCCCCACCACCACACATTGCCCAGTCGGCTGGGGCTGTAGAATACACTAACTGCACCTCTGCAGAGGGGTAAGACCCCCTCCAACGAGTGTCCTGGATATGACACTAAACAATCTGATGGTGAGGTCCCAGTAATGCTGGGGCCTTGGGGAATACGGAGCACCCCTTCATTGCCATTGCCCCCAGGTCCACTCTGACCCCGCATGGTAGCACCTGATAGGGCCCTATCTATGGGTTAAATAGAACTAACGGCATACTTATGCTAAACTGAATATCTTGAAACAGAAATGTTTTTTGACAATGAAACTGTGCATACATTTGAACTGCGTGCTTATGCTAAACTGAATTATTTCAAATAGAACTGTTTTTTTGACATTGAAACTGTACTTACACTAAACTGAATTGTTATATATAACCGCTTGAATAGTTTGAAATAGAAATATTTTTGACAATTAAACTGTGTACTCATGCTAAACTGAATTAAATAGAACTGATTATTTACATAAAAATGGATTTGGCATTACAAAGGTTGATATGCTGTAAAACCCAACCAATCAAACCAAACCAAACCAAACCCACCACACACCATAAGAGATCATACAACTGTGTGTAGATTATTTGTATTAGATACAAATTGATTTGGTTTGATTTTATGGCATATCAACCTTTGTAGGTTATTCATTACCAAATCCTTTTTGTACATATACAAGGAGCACACAATAAGTTTCCAGACTTTTTTTTTGTATGGGCACTTTTATTGATAGTACACACATGAAACTAATCCCCTTCGAAGTAATCTCCTCTGGCTGCAATGCACTTGTTGTACCGTTCCAACAACTTCTGGAAGGCCCCATTCAAGTCCTCTTGTGTGAGCGTGTCAATGACCTTCGTCACAGCCTCTTTCATCTCCTCAATTGTCTCATAATGACAGCCTCTAAGTTTTTCCTTGAGCTTAGGGAATAACCAAAAGTCACAGGGAGCAAGGTCTCGACTATAGGGAGGGTGAGGAACTGTCTTGATGCCCATCTTGGTCAAATAGTCTGTGACAAGGATGGAGTTATGGACTGGTGCATTGTCCTGGTGGAAATGCCACTGACCCGATTTGAAGAGTGCTAGCCTCTTCCAATAGAATCTCTTCCTGAACTCCCTTAAAACCTCAACATAGTATTCCTTGTTGACTGTCTGTCCAGTGGGAACCCAGTGCATATAGATCATGCCAGTGCTGTCAAAAAAAGGGATCATCAAAAGTTTGTGGGTGGATTTGCTCTGTCTGGCCTTCTTGGGTCTGGGAGAGCCAGCATGCTTCCTCTGGGAACTCTATCTCTTGGTCTCTAGGTCATAGCATTAGATCCAGCTTTTATCACAGGTCACCAGAGCATCAAGAACTGCGGGATCTGAATTGATCAGCTCAACCATCTCCCTGCTATCATGACAACGTCTTTCTTTCTGATCTTCTCTGAGCACCATTGGGACAAACTTTGCGCAAATCTTCTGCATCTTCAGTTTCTCACGAAAAATTGTGTGTACAGTTCCCACACTGACATCAAACTGTGGACTTATTGACTCTATAGACACACGACGGTCCTTATCTATGAAATTCTTTATTTGGCCAATCAACTCTGGTGTTCTGACTTCCTTACTCCTCCCACACCTCTCATCACCCCTCACAGACTCCTTGCCTTCCTTGAATCTCTTATGCCACTGAAAAACTGATGCTTGATTCATGCAAGATGCTCCAAAAGCAGTCTGAAGCATTCCATACATTTTTGTGGCATTTTTTCCAAGTTTAAAACAGAATTTTTTTGCATATCATTCTTCTAAAGTGTCTTAACCTTCAAATTGCATTTTTGAAATTCACCATCTGTGACAATCAGGCTTTAGTAGGGTGTATTCCAATTGCTGCTGTAGCTGTTCATTTGAACCTGAAATCATAAAAATTGGTCAGTCATCTCATAAGTTGTATAGCAATAACATCCTAAATTTTCAAGAATCTACGACTATTGATAACTTTTTTAAACAAACCTCAGCTCATTTTTGCTTTGCACATAGTTAAATGGTTTCAGTTATTTCTATCTAATATGAATAATTGTATTTTCATTAATCACTTGTTTGCACACAGTTAAATGTTTTCAAGTATTGCTATGTAGTGGTAACAATTTAACATCAGTCATTTGTTTCCCTATAAATATACATAGATATACATGATATCTAAGAGATTAGTTTGTTGGTAATTCCATTCACACAGATAAATGGTTCCAAGTATTGCTATGTATCACTAACAATTCAATTTAACATCAGTCATTTCTTTAAAGACAGTTTAAAGTTCAAACAGTTCTATTTCAAGCAATTAAATTTTGCATAAGTCAAAAAGTTAAATGATTCCAAGTATTGCTATGTATCACTAACATTTCAGTTAAACAGTTATTTGTTTATACGTGGTTAAATGATCAAACGGTTCTATTTCTAACAATTCAATTTAGCATTAGTTATGTGTTTGGACACAGTTTAAATGTCAAACAGTTCTCTTTGACCCATAAATAGGACCCTGTAGAAATCACTACTCTAACGAGCAGAATAAACAACAAGAACAGTACTTACCAGTTCAATAGCCCCAGCTAGTGTCCAGCTGGCAGAGAAAAAATTAAATGTGTGGTAACCCAATATCAAGCCTGTAACCTCTTAAGCAACCCAGTGTATACATACACTAATATACCCATTCACTGGACCAGCAACCAATCACTGTCGAGAGGATGGACTTAGCCACTTGAGAGCAATGTCCATATAATTTTGCCTCAAGTTATAGCATTGCTTTTTATGCAAATGAGTATTTACTCACTGCTAGCAAGCATTATGAATGAATTTCAACAGACCCTATAAGGTGCTACCACTCTGGGACAGAGTGGACCAAGGAGTGATGGCAATGAGAAGGTTCTTTGCATTTCCAAAACTCCAGTATTGCTGAAGCCTCACCATCAGATTGTTCAAATAGAACTAAAACTGTGTGCTTCTGTTAAACTGAATTGTTTGAAAGAGAACTGTTTTTATATTGAAGTGTGTGTAAACAAAAAAACTGTACTTATGCTAAACTGAATTGTTTGAAATAGAACTGTTTCTATATATAAAAATGGATACAGCATTAAATAGCCTACAATGGTTGATATGCTGTAAAATCAAATCAAACCAAGCCAAACCAAACCAAACCAAGCCAAACCCAATCAAACCAAACCAAACCAAACCAAGCCAAACCAAACTTACTCTTGTAATTATTTTCTGGGGATACCTGAAGGTTAAAATTTTTAAATGTAGGTCAAAGACAGTTGATAAATAGAAAAATTTTATTCATTGTGAAATCACACCAATACCAGAGACAACAAGTTGGTGAATATCGTAAAACTTCAGGGTGCGGCTTCTGGGGTGTGTTGCTTATAACAACAAGTATTTCGATGATGAAAATAATTTTCACAAAAGTTTATTTTCACTTACCATAAATCACTGTGTATAAGTCGACCTTTGAGCCTGAAAAAATCTTCAGCTTATATGGCAAAACTAAAAATCGAAACCTTTACCTCTGGTTGACCACTCTATGATAAAGATTTGGATTTTAGACCAGTTGTATATGTTGACCCTGGCCCAGTCAGCTGGGGCAGCAGAATACACCGACAGCATCCCTGCAGAGGGGTAAGACTCCCCCAAGAAGTGTCCTGAATATGACACTAAACAATTTGATGGTGAGGCTCCACTAATGCTGAAGCTTTGGGGAATGTGGAGTACTTCTTTATTGCCATCACTCCCAGGTCCACTCTGGCCTGGAGTAGTATCACCAGATAGGGTCCTATCTGTGGGTCAAATAGAACTGTTTGGCATTTAAACTGAGTGCAAACAAATAACTTATGCTAAACTAAATTTTTAGAAATAGAAGTGATCGTTCAACTGTGTAAATAAATGATTGATGTTTAATTGAATTGTTAGTGATATGTAACAATACTTGAAACCATTTAACTTTGTTGATTTAGGCTCAACTGAATTGTTGGAAATAGAACTGTTTGATCATTTAACTCTATGTAAACAAATGACTAATGTTCGATTAAATTGTTAGTGTTAAATGGTCATACTTGAAGGCATTAAATGTGTAAACAAATGATTAATGGTAAATAGAATTATTCATATTAGATGGAAATAAGTGAAGCCATTTCACATGGTACAAAAAAAAAATAAGCTCAGCTTCATTTAAAAATTGTTATCTACAAAATGTATTTAGAAATCATATATTTAATATATATGTATAAAAAGGATTTATCCTGGGAATGGAGTAGGGCCCTCCTGAACACTTTGGTGTTATAGCTATTGAAAAGGTAGCCTTTGGATCACCCTCGACTAAGGTCACCAACTTTACTTTACTTATAAAAAAGATTTAGCATTAAACAACCCATGATGGTTCATGTGCCATGAAACCAAACCAAATAAGTTGACCCTTGTTTTCAGACATAAAAGGTCAACTTATATGCTGCAATTTACAGTATATAGCAAGACCTTTTCTCACTCTCTTGACGATTCCGTCCCACAGGTTTGTGTATGTGTGAGTGGGGGGGGGTTCATAGAAAGAGTGATGCTAGAAATAACCAAAAGAAATCAAAACAGGTCATGCAGCAGACGAAAGTAAGAGATATCTGAGAAATTATTAAACAACAAAAGGAAGTGGGAATGACATGCAGAAAGAGGATAAGAGAATGGTGCCCAAGAAATAACAAGCTTCATAGGAAAACACCTGACAGAAGACGGAGAGATGACATGGTAGCATTTGCAGGTAAGACATGATGAAGACTAGTGCAAACATGATCCTTATGGAAGGAGTCAAGAAAGGCCTTTTACCAATTATAGAAAGCCCAGTCAGCTGGGGTTGTAGAATTCACTGACTGCATCTCTGCAGAGGGGTATAGTCCCCTCCCAATGGGTGTCCTGGATATGATAGTGAGGCTCCAGTCCGAGAGTACCCCTTCATTGCTGTTTCTCCAAGGTCCACTCTGACTCAGAGTGGTTAGAATCCAATCCATGAATTAGTGTTTTATTTACTGTGACATACAAGCCTCAAGTTAAGTGATCACCAATCTATTTGAGAGCATAATTACTCAGAATGTTAATTGCTATTTAATTGGGTAATCTGACAAGAACTTGTGTTTTAGAGAGTCCTGAGCATTATTCTTAAAAGTAAGCATAGGTTAGGCACAAGGTCACAAGTATTGAGCACCTAGTGTTGTTTGAACTTATAGCCACAAGCTACTCACATTGAAAATCACCAATTTCTTCAGTGAATGAGATTTTCTACAACAAACCAAAAACTATTTTCAAGACAATTCTTCGAGTTGTCTTGGAGGTATTTTCTGACGGTTGAATATAGTAAGTATTATTTCCAAACTTCTCTTGATTATATAATGACCAGTTTCATTATACACTAATATTAAAGAGAAGTTTTATGACCAAAATCTGACGTCACTGACAGCCAGGGGTCAGTTGTGGACAGGCATAGCCCAATGCGAAAGGATTAACTGTTCCTTTCTCTGGTATGAGCTCCTTACCACCCCACACCGTCACCTCCTTTTCCGCAGTCATTCAGTGAATGTAGCAGTCTAGCCTTTTCTTTTTAACTGTCTTTTTTTAGGACTACCTAAAACTGTCCTTGTAAGGTCACAACTTCCCACTCCTACTCTTTCAGGTTAGTAAATAGCTCCAGATCAACACCATAAGGATAATGCCCAATAAGCAGCCTGCTAGACGCAACGAACGCTTAGTAGTAAACCAATTCACGAGCAGACGACACCACTTGGACTACTTGTCGACCTCTTAAGCAGAGGGCTCCAACTAGCAACTCTGGCCGTATTACACGTCCTGCAAACTGCTTGTCTCACAACACCAGTCCACGAGCAAACAACTTAATCAACTCTCTTCTTGCTAACACTTTTCATGTTCTTATTGCCAAATAACAATCGGCTTTAAACTTTCTCACTTGTTTTTGTCATATTTACTTTATTTTGTGTCACCCATTTCTAAAATTTTGCAGGACTGACATATTTATTGACCTTGCAACAAACTCACTACTCTTTACTAATGCTATTGTTTTCGATAAACAGAAAAAAAATGATATTGAGAGAAACAAAAAAGCAATATCAATTTATTCATTTAAAAAAAAAAAATTGACCAAGAATAAAAATCTCGTTTTGAATTATATATTTGATAAACATTAAAAAACGAGGGGAAAGTTTACGTCTGACACCGGAAACATCCTAGTAACCCGTTACTTCATATTAGTCAGTGTAAGTTGTTTACTCTCAAGGCGATGTGGTGTTTTATTATAAAATCAGTAAGTATTCGGTTTTATATTCAGGTTTTCATATCTTGGGAGAGAAAATACATTTTATTTACGGTTTACTGTTACAGTTAATGCGTTTTTTAATTAAAAAAATAAAAATGGCGCGTGTTGACATCCAGCGAAATAACTATCTATCAAGTTTGATTATGAAAGTTAATTCTTTTTTCGTAAATATTAAGTTATTAGGGAGAAGTTTTAAGAATGATGAGATTTCTTATGTAGGCATTTCTGTATCTACAGTAAAGCGGAGATAATTTGAAAAAGTTGTTTACATTTATTTTCGCAACTAATTTTTGTTGCTTAGCATTCGGAAGATCTTCCTCGATGCAAACAATTTAAGTCCTGTCTAAGGGGCTTAGAATAGGCTGACTGTATCTTCTGCAGAGGCGTAAAACCCTCTCCCCCCCAAAAAAAAAAGAGTGTCTTAGGCTTTGCACTAAACTTTATCTGATGGCGAGACTCCAGTTTTGAAGATCAGGAAAAACTGGAGTTCCTCTTTATTGCCATTACTCCCAAGTCCACTTTGACAAGAAGTGGCTGTATCTGTTAGAGCCGTATCTGTGGGTTGAATACATCTGTTTCAAAATTAATCGTAAACGATTGGATTGTATAAATTTTTAAAAAAATCTCTCAAGAAACAAATGAAAAAATGTGAATATAAATGTATCTTGAATGCGATTCCATAATCTCTAGGGCATAAAATAATTCTAGAGGGGTTGACATGCCGTTAAAATCAAGCAGGCAATTTGTCATATTTGAAAAATATTGATTTTCTGTTGTTTACGACAAGGATTCCTATTTACAATAAGAATATAATGTCAAAACTTATTCTGACTTTCTGACATGCATAACTGTCAATAACGTGCACCTTGCACTTTTGACGTGTTCTTGTTGCAAAATTTGGTGAAATTCTACACGTACACCTATTCTAGTTCACCACCGGGTGGTGGTGGGGGATGGTATTATTCTCCATGTGCACTCGTTCAAGTTTTCAACATTTTTTTTTTGTGATTTGAATTAATTAGACCCTCAAATTCATTGATTTTTTTTTATCTAAAAAAAAAAAAAAACAGCAAAAAATTTATTTAAAATTTTATAAAGGGGTTCACCTTCACATTTTGATTCAATCTGAAATGATCCCCCATTTTCAGAACTGTTAGCATTTGGAAAAGACAAATAACCAAAGAGATCAAATTTTTTTTTTTTTTTTATTACTTTGTTGGGGGGGGGGATCCTTTTTTCTTTGGTGGGTGTCCTCGTGATGTAATAGTTAAAGCGATGGACTGCTGGATCGTAGTAAGCGAGTTCGTACTCCAGTCGCGCTATTACATTCACTTTCAGGCAAATACCCTTGGGAAAGGTATGAACCCCCTTATCTTCCCAGCTATGGGTTAAATCGTACCACTACTATTCTTCTAGGAGAATAGCTTTGACATTAAATAACCTACAAAGGTTGATATGCCATTAAACAAAGAAACCAAACCAAACCTTTTTTCTTTAATCTTGTTCCCGAAATGGGTGATCATTCAACATTGAATTAGGATGTGAAAGTGAACCCACCCCTTGTAAATTGGAAAATAATATATTTAAAAAAAAAAAAGTTGTGATGAGTTTGAGCATTTAATTAGTTCAACAAAATAGTGTAATCATGCTATGATAGGTGGATATTATGGTAAAATTTGTTAACTCCTCATATGAGTCGTAAGAAAAACTCAAAGCAAATAGATGTTTTAAGTAAGGTATAATATATTGTTTGTATGAAATTGTTAAAACATATTTTTTTCATGGTCAATAAGCTTAAAAAGGTAACAAAATAGTGTAATTATGCCATGATAGATGGATATTATAGGAAAATTTATTAACTCCCCATATGAGTTGTAAGAAAAACTCAAAGCAAATAAAAGTTTCAAGTAATGTATAATATATTGTGTGTATGAAATTGCTAAAACATTTCTTTCGTGGTCAATAAGCTTAAAACAGTAACAAGTTCAAGTTACCTTAGTAAATGCTTATCTTTGGAGGCGATTAGTTGGTGAGATTCAGATTTCTCCTTCATAAGATATGTTTTAGTTTCAGCATCCCTTGTAGTTCTGTGTCTGCTTAAGCTGCTGCTATGTTGTGGTTCAATGAGAGCTGGTTTAGCTGTGCTGCTTGGCTGTTCTTGTCTGCTTTGTTGTCTGGTCTGTGGCAGGATCAATTTGCCTTTTACTTCTACATGCCTGCTGTATCACTGGTCCTTCTCCTTTCTCAGGCTCTTGGGATTATTGGGTACACAATGTTATGGGGGGATAACCCATTTTCCTAGTATGTCAATATGGGTCAAGGGTCAAATCACTGTCACATGATGTTTACTTCTTTCCATTGCACATTATAAGTAAGTAATAGTTGAGAGTGACCTGAAAGCTCCCTTTTCAATTGCTTCTACATGCCTGCTGTATCACTGGTCCTTCTCCTTTCTCAGGCTCTCGGAATTATTGGGTACACAATGTTATGGGGGATAACCCCTTTTCCTTGTATGTCAACGTGGTTCAAGAGTCAAATCACTGTCACATGATGTTTACTCCTTTCCATTGCACCTTATAAGTAAGTAAAGTTGGCAACCTTAGTCGAGAGTGACTTGAAGGCTCCCTTTTCAATAGCTTCCTCACCGAGATGTAGGGGAAGGGCGCTACTCCATTCCCTGGATTATTCCACTTTACCCTTGATCCATACCTTATAATGCTGAGTGTTAAGCAAGGAGGCATCAAGTACCATTTTTTGAGTCTTTGGTATGACTTTACCAGGGATTGAACCTCTGTCTCCTGGACCATTGGCAAACTGCTTGGCCAATGAACCAGTAATTGCACATTAAAAATGCGTGAAAATTAACAGATGTCTGCCAATGGTTTTAAAGTACAGAAGAATGAAAGTAATAGAATATCAGAAATGTGCTTTGGTTTTTTTTTTCTGCGTACATCATCTAATATTTACAATTAATGTTGCCTTTTGGGTTTATATTGATTCTTCTAATTTACTCAATGCTGTCCAGCTCCTTACTTCCTCCTGTCACTGCTTTCTGTGTCTTCCCTATTTATTTGTTGTTCTTGTTGTCGTCCTCATGACTGCAACTGTTCTCAGTTTTCCTGTTTCGGGATGAAAAACCCCTCAGACACATTTTTATATGCATGTTTTATTTTTTGGTGACAACGTTTATGTTGTCTATTTACTACTAAAGGAGTCAATCATCAGAGTAGAAATGGAACTCCTGAACTGCTCTCATTGGTGATTCTTAACAGATTGACCATATCTTATTTCTAAACTTCTTGGGTTATCTGATCATCTGACTTTCTTATCCAATAAAAGCCCTGGTCTCAAACAACCTCAGGGTCCTTACATAGCAATCAAACTAAAAGATCCCACAGTTTTTTCGGCACCATTTCAAATTAAGCTACACTATTTGCCAAATAAAAGTTTATGCCAATCTCTGATTTAACATAATTAATTTAATTTAAAAATGAATTGAAACTATACATATTCTTAAAATTAAACGAGCAATTTTATTCAATTTTAATTTTTAAAAAAAGCTACTTGTTTAGTGAAAGAAGTGGGGGTGGATAGTATGACTTGTCAGTAATAGAAAGAAAAGAGTCTCTCATAACTGAACACGTAGAATCAATTTCAAGTGCTGTTGCTGTGTCGTCTTCTTAATAGAAGTGGACAGTCGAATTTCTACGCTGAAAATGACTGTTCTCATAACTTCTTCCTATTAATTCCTTTTTGCCTGCAACAATCTTCTTTAGCAGTCCTATACCCAAGCTTGTCTCTTGTCATGCATCACCAAGACTCAAAAATGCCATCTCTCCCCTGTGCATTCAGGCAGGACTTAAATAACATACCAAAATGCCACATCCAAGTCAATTGCACAATGTCATAATTTACATGCGCGCCAGCATATAGGTAGTCTTGACGTCAAACACAATTCACGATTGGGAGGATGTGAGTTTGATCTCCCCAATTGCCTGTTTCTCTCTCCCTGATCTTATTTTACACGCCAGACATATTCATGTATACTTTAAGCTGCCGCAAGCATGGTTTCTCTTGCTACATTTAGAATTGGTGTCTATTCCAAAATGAATGCAAAAAAGTTCTGTGCACAATATAGAAGCCTATTTTTGGACTTAATGGAATAAAATAACAAATGACATAATTAAACAAAAAGAAATTATTTCTAAGAATAGGATAATTTCATAACAAAGCTGAATATAATGTATAATAACAGTTTAAAGGGAAAAAAACACTCAAGTTAATCAAAGGAACAAACAAATGATGTCTTCTCACAGTGAAGAATTAAGTAGATACTTCTTGCAAATGAGTGTATTGATGTACTTGGAGATAGAGAAGATATTTAGTTGAGTCTCCACTCACCAAGTACCCATATTAACATTAGTATATCAATGCTCACAGTAAACACAATGGAAGGAAAGACAAGGTCAATGCCTTTAAATGCATGGGAACATTTAAGCTTTTATATACATAATATCAATAACAATCATATTAAAAAGAAGTAGTACACAAACATATCTCAAGAGCTAGGAATATACACAAAGTGTTCCATGAACAAGCAGTATGTGGAAGGGGTACAAAAATAAAAAAAAAAAAATAACTTGATAAGGAAAAGTAAAATAGCAGGGGTCCAAGACATGTCTTTCCTGTTCAAAAAAGTTTGAGAATGGACTTCAACAACTGTGGTAACCAACAGATATGCCTATTCTCTAAGGGGTATCATTATTTACTGCCTCCCTACCACTGCAATAAAAACTATTGATGGAAAAGGTAGTTATACAAAATTACTTCTCCAACTATCTTCCATAGATATTAAATGCAGAAGAGTTTTACAACTAAATAAAATGGATATTCTATTGAGAATCCTATTCTTGAGTAGAACTTGTTTAAACTTTACATTTTTTTGATTATTCATATGATAAAGATTTGTTAAGTTCCATGTAGAAATATTAAAGAATTTTAAAACTTTTAAAATCGGTCCATTGGCTTAGCAGTTAAAGTGTTCACCAATGGCCCGGGTCTCAGGTCAAGTCATACCAAAGATTCAAAAAATAGTACTTGATGCCTCCTTGCTTAACACTCAGCATTATAAAGCAGAGTGGAGCAATCCAGGGAAAGGAGTGGCACCCTTCTCCTACACCTCGGTGTAGTAGCTATTGAAAAGGGAGCCTTCGGGTCACCCTTGACTAAGGTCGCCAACTCTACTTACTTTACAAAATTATTAATGAATCCAAAGAAAAATAATTCTTTTAAAAAAGAACTTCCTATATTTATATATATTTTTTGAATTAACCAGAAAGTATCTATATCTTTTATTAAGATTATTAAAAACTGCAAATTGTGTGAGCTTTATTGCAATTTATGTTGAATGATTAATTTCTAGATCTCCTCAAAAGGTTTATGGAGAGGAGGAGGAGGAGGAGGAGGCCCTGTTGTGCAGTGGCTAATGTGCTGGATAGTGACATCATAGTAAGTAGTTTCATGTATTTCTATTTAACACAATTCTATTTAACATCAGTTATTTGTTTGCACACACTTAAATGCTTGTACACTTATCATTTGTGAGTGTATAGTTAAGGAGGTGCCCATGGTGTAATGATTATCGTCGTAGGAAATGAACACGGTGACACGAGTTCAAATCCTGGACAAGACTGATTGCATTTCACATAGCACTAATACCCTTGGGAAAAGTATGAATCCAGTTATTCTCCCTCCAGCTATGGGTAAATAGTGGGACAGACTAGGTTCTTTAGCCTTGGTGAGGCAACTAGTCTAGGAGAAGGAAAACTTTGAATTCAAACCTGTTAAACTCCGCTTAAAAAAAAATTGACCTTGTGTCATATCCTGCCTGAGCGGAAGGGTTGGTAAATATGGTGAGTGTATAGTTTGTAGGTAATTTTCTTTTTAAATGAGTTAAAAAACTAATGTGTTTGCCTACAAATATTGGTATTGTTTCTTCACAGTTAAATGGTTTCAATTATCTGACATAATTATTTCTTTTTAATATTAATCATTTGTTTGCACACAGTGAAGTGGTGTCAAGTATTTCTATTTAACACTAATTATTTTATTCATCACTATTCATTCATTTGAACATAGTTAAATGGTTCCAAGTATTACATGTAATACCAATAATTCTATTTTGCATAGAGTTAAATGGTTTCAAGCACTCCACATCAATAGTTTTATTTGCACACAGTTAAATGGTTCCAAGTATGTATCACTGACAATTCAACAAAACATCAGTCATTTGTTTACACACACTTAATTATTCAAACAATTCTATTTAATACATCTTTTGTTTTCTCACATTGTAAATGGTCAAACAGTTCTATTTGACCCATAGATAGGACCCTATCAGGTGCTACCACTTTGGGTCAGAGAGTATGTGGGAGTAATGGCAATGAAGGGGTTCTACACATTCCCCAAAGCTCTAAGGCTGGGGTCTCACTATCAGATTGTTTAGTTTCATATTCAGGACACTTTATGGGAAAAGGTCTGTTCCTCTGCAGAGATGCAGTCAGTTTATTCTATAGCCTCAGCTGACTGGGCTGCTCAGTTTTGGCCTGCTGTGTCTCTCTCCCAAGATGTAATGATTCTTTTGAGTCATTGAGCTTTTGAACCTTGGCTTAGGGGCTAAGGATTTAGATATTTAAATAAGTAAGTAAAGTTAGCGACCATAGTCGAGGGTGACCCAAAGGCTCCCTTTTCGATAGCTACTACACCAAGGTGTAGGGGAGGGCGCTACTCCATTCCCTGGATTGCTCCACTTTACCCTTGAACCGTACCTTATAATGCTGAGTGTTAAGCAAGGTGGTATCAAGTTCCATTTTTAAAGTCTTTGGTATGACTCGACCTGGGATTGAACCCAGGTCTCCCGGGCCATTGGCGAACACAATGTCCCGGTTTAATATTTAAATAAAAACTATACTAAAATTTAGTGATATTTTAAAACTATTTCATTTTTTTCATTTCAGGTTGCAGATGGTGCATCAAGCATAAAACAACTACATTGAATGCACATTTCATCAGAAGTTTGTTTTTTGAGAAGAAACTACAATATAAGACTCTAAAGAACATGTACATCCATACAAGAGAGAACCCATTTTGCTGTGTTCGTTGGAAATGATTTCAATTCATTTACACTTATTTCAAAAGTCCAATATAAACAGACATAAGAATTTGTTCCTTTCCATTGAGGTGATAAAGTTAGAAATAAGAAATTTGTTATTGTACAAAAACCATCTAATATGGATATATCTTCTAAGTATTAGGTGACTACTAAACAAAAGTTGATACTGTTAGAAACCTGAGAGTTGTATTTCTGACCTAGCCAAGCTTAGTATATAACAATATGGAGTCTGCAGTTAAAAAGCATTTTGTTTGCAAAACTTGCAACAAAGAGTTTTTGGACAACACAAGCTTTCAGAGTCATATGCAGACACATAGCAGGGAAAAATTGTACCACTGCACACTGTGCAAGGAAAACTTTTTTGGAAAAGGAAATCTTCGGAAACACCTACGCACACATAGTGGTAGACAGTCCTACCACTGTGACACTTGTAGCAAGGAGTTTTCAAGCAATTCTCGCTTGGAAAGACACTTGCGTTCACACACTGGAGAAAAACCATTTCATTGTGATGTATGTGGTAAGGACTATGCTGATATTTCCCACTTAAAGCGGCATATGCACACACACACAGGAGAGAAGCCATTTAGCTGTGAAACCTGTGGCAAGAAGTTTACACACCATGTGAATCTGAAGCAACATATACTGGTACACACAGGAGAAAAACCTTTCCATTGTGATACTTGCGGCATGAATTTTTCCCAGCGCGGTAACTTGCTAGCACACATGAGTGTCCATTCAGGAATTAAAGCATTTGAGTGTGAAACGTGTGGTAGGAAGTTTGCTCGAAAAAATGCTCTTGTCAACCACATGTACACACACACTGGAGGGATGCCATTTAAGTGTCAACTGTGTGATAAGGAATTTTACCGAGAACAACATCTAGATGTGCATATACGCACACACACTGGGTATAAGCCATTCAAATGTGAGATTTGTGACAAGGAATGCACTCAGAGTGGCAGCTTACGGAAACATATTCGTACTCACACCAGAGAGAAGGTATATCGTCATTAGTCTATTGAGGTGATCTTTTTCTATAGGGTTCATCTGACAAGTCATACAATAATTAGTTGGGTATAACATGTGCCTTTGACTTTTGGTTATAAAATTCTGGAAAAAATATCTCGGGTATAATATGAATTGAATTTTGCGATTGGTAGCGACTAAATTTAAATTTGTTCAGTATTTTATCTTGTTTGTATTGACTAAAAATAAGAGTTTATATAGTTTATATAATTTTTTGAAATACAAACTTTATACAATTTTTATTGCTTAGAGTAATCAAAATTTTCTTCATCTTCATTGTTATATTCACAATGTTTCGGCTGATAAATCCTTTGGTCATCTTCAGGTGATTCATGTCAAACTCAGGAGCCCACACAGAACTTTGAACAGAACCTTTTATTTAATCCACAGGAGTAGATTATTCTAATTCTGTTAACCATGACCGGGTATGAGTGTTAAGCTACAGTAAATATTCTTTGTTATTTACCAGTAGGTGGGATTGAATTTGTAACCTCCAGGTGATTTCACTTAGAAGCATTTTTCGACCAAATGCTTATATCTGTTTTGCCGTGTGTCCTTCTTGACACATGATTCACTCCCAAATTACAAGGACTCTACTTCCTGTAGTTTAACACTGATACCTAGTCATGGTTAATGGAATTAGTTTAATTAAAGGGTTGCGTTCAAAGTTTTTTGTGTGGACTCTTGAGTTCAACATGAAACACCAGAAGAAGGCCGCATGATGCATTGGCTGAAACATTGTGAATATAGCAGTGAAAATTATGACAATAGTCCTATTGCTTTTAAGTGATAAAAAAAAATCATCAACTTTCATCTCAGAAATTTAAACAGATAAAATTTATACGGTAAGCAATAAGCAAACATGTTTTTCAATTGTTATTTCTCTGTAGCAGTAAAAAAACAGAAGGCTCTCCCTGACAGAAATAAGTGTATGACCAATGTACATTTGTTCAGTCATAATTAGTTCATATCCTATGAAAATAACCTTCTTTTATCTCTCATAATCCAACTCATTATCTAGTTTAGGTGGCCACCTAGAAGAACATTCTCTGAAAGACATTTTAACTATGCTCTGCTACCAGTGTTAAAATTAATGGGATAATGAATATAGTTTCTCCCTAAGACTGACATAGGTTCTTCAAGCAATAGCAAAACAGAGTGTGAAACAGAAAAATGCAGTTTATTTAAACAGAACCATTGAAAGAATTCATTCTGAGAGAGGAAAGACAAACCTCTAGTTCATAACATGATTTTAGCACTACACATCTCAATATGTTGAAAACATTTTTTTTAATACTGACACTTGATTATATTTTTGAATGAGTTTTATCTCTTTTTTGTTTAGTCATTTCTGCAGAGTCCTGTCCAAAGTGGAAACAAATTTAAACAATGTAAATTGATTTAAAAACTCTTGAAAAAATGACTTGCTCTGATAAGTGGTGATATTCACCTCTGGAAATTCAAAGAAAAAAAATTGTGAAGATAAGAAAACAAGCGTCCCAAAAAAAAAAATATCATTCACTGTTGATTCTTTTGGGAAAACCGTTATAACACTTAGGTGATTTTTTTTTGTATGATTCAAATTTTTGGAAGTGATTTTTTTTTTTCTTTTAGTTTATCACATGACTTTGGTCCTTGTTATAGTTGAACCTCATAATTGAATTTTCAAAGTGCCAATGATTTTATTAATCATTTAACTTGAAAACTCTTACAAATAAACAATTACTCATTTTCTGTTTTAACAATTATGTTTAAAAACTGCCTTGTTTTATTTTTTTATATACATTTTAGTGGATGTGTAAGCAGTATGTTGGTTATTGGTTAATTATGGTGAGCAAGCTAAGTTCAAATTCCAATCATGGCAATTTGTGCTCACGTCATATAGATGGGTTCATGCCTTTTTCTAGGCATGAACCATCTGCTTTCTTTCCACCTATGGGTAAAATTGAGCATTTTAAACATACAGAGTATAATTCATTTTCACTATTTGATTTGATGACTATTTGATTTAATGACATATCAATCTTCATGGGTTATTTAATGCCAAAGCCATCCTTGTAGAAGAACAATATTGATACTATTTAATCTATAGCAGAGGAGATACCTTTTCCAAGGGTATTTGTCTAAAAGTGAACATAATAGCGCTGTACTATAGCCACCATTAACGCCATTTGCGAAATAGACATATAATGTTCATAACGATAGAACATAGGAATCTCAAAATTACGAAAAACACGTAACGACTTCTTGTTCGGGTATGAAAACTTTTTATCAACTTTGAGTTAAAGGTTTTGACATAAGGAGTAGAGACACAATCTTATATGCTGTCTTATTCATTTGGCCCCCATCTCGAGCGGCCCCCATAGGGCGCAAGTTCGCCTCGCGTCTGCGAGCTCCAAAAGTCAAACCTCCTTGTTTTGCATCTAGTACTCGACTTTTTAACTTTCTTCAAATCTTCCACAAACCTCCGCGCGCTTCTGGTGCGTGACGTCACCCGCACCCTCTCACCCTGTTGTGACATCTCTGAGTGGCACGTCCGCCCTGTGCTTGCGTTACCACCTACATCAAGGTTTGCACCTAACTAACCCATGTGGTGAGCCGAAAGGTTCTCAGCCTAACTAAACTCAAAGGCATGAACCGAAATCCCTTGGCCATTATGTTACAGCACGACTGGAATTTGAACTCGCTTACTATGTTAGCCACTACACCCTCAGAACTCCCCTTCATTGTTAGATATTCACACTTTGTGTGTATTTACCCAATAACTCTGCCATGGGCAGAATGGGGCACAAGGTCAATTTACAGAAGAGTAAAGCTGGTTTGAATTCAAAATTTTCCCTTGTGACTTATTGCCTATCCAAAGCTTAAGAACCCAGTCTGCCCTACTATTTACCCATAGTTGAGGGGAGAAAAGACGGATTCATGCCTTTCCCAAGGGAATTAGTTTGAAATGAAATGCAAACAAAAGCTTTCAGTTCAATGTTCACACTTTGTAACTAATAATATATATATTAATACCAACCTGCCCATATAACTGTGCGCAAACAAATGATTGATAGTAAATAGAAATATTCGTGTTAGATAGAAATGAGCTCTGGCCTATTGACCTAGTGGGGAGAGTGTTTGTTAATGGTCTTGGAAACCAGGGTTCAATCCCAGGTCAAGTCATACCAAAGAAAAAAATAGTACTTGATACCGCCTTGATTAACACTCAGCATTATAAGGTACATATCAAGGGTAAAGTGAAGCAATCCAGGGAAAAGAGTAGCACCCTTCCCTAGACCCTGGTGTAGTAGCTATTGAGAAATGATCCTTGGGTTACCCTCAGCTATGGTCGCCAATTTTATACGTGTAAAAACAGGATTTGGTATAATATAACTTACAAGGATTGCTATGACAAAACCAAACCAAACCAAACCAAACCCAACCTACCTATGTAATTTAATCAACTAGCAGGCTGTCATTGCCAACTGACCACTGTCTATTACTACTGATAAAAATTACAGAATTAGCACTTTTAGGCGGCGGGGGTGGGTAACTTAGGATTTTTATTTAGCAGTAAATAAACTAATAGCTGATAAAACGATTTTTCTCTAAAGCTGAACATTCTGGTTTTCTCATTTCATTGATAAAAAATTGTTTTGGTGATGATGAAGTCATTTTTAGGGTTATACGCATCTTGTCACAGCAAAATGGATTTAATCTTTTTTTTTTCAGGAAAGGCATATAAAGTCAATCGCATTGTCATGGAGCAGTCCAGATCTAAATACAATTAAAAATTCATGGAGGAATTTAAAAAAAAATGCTCTATGAGAAAGCATCAAAGAAGATCTATAAACTACCATTTGGTAGATCTGGATCTACTTTGATGAAGAATATTGCTTTAAAATAGTGAAATCTAAACCTGAAATAATTAAAGCTATCATAAAAGCTTGTGAAAGAGCAATGAAATATGAATTCTAATTTTTATGTCAATGAATTCCATAATTTTTCCCTGAACGTAGGGTTATTCCTTTAAATTTTCCACTGCATGCCTTGGTAAAAAAAAGGTATACCATTTAAAAAAAAATTAAATAATCTAGTTTGCTTAAGGTATATTTTATGAAACCAGAATGTTTAGATATTAAATAAAAAAAATTTGTGCCTTATTTGTTATTAGTTTATTTACTGCTAAATAAGTAAAGTTGGCGACCATAGTCGAGGGTGACCCGAAGGCTCCCTTTTCGATAGCTACTACACCATGGTGTATGGGAGGGCGCTACTCCTTCCCTGGGTTGCTCCACTTTACCCTTGATCCATACCTTATAATGCTGAGTGTTAAGCAAGGAGGCATCAAGTACCATTTTTTTTTAGTCTTTGGTATGACTCGACCAGGGATTGAACCCTGGTCTCCCGGGCCATTGGCGAACACTCTAACCGATAGGCCAATGTCCGGTAACTGTTAAATAAAAAAGACAAAAAAAAAAGGTGATTATACACTTTATGTGCTAATTTCATAATTTTTTCCAGAGGTTGTATAATTTTCATATCCACACAATGTTTAGAATATTAAATTCCATTCAGAAAGCAATCCAAGTATTTATCCAACATTAAAGAATGCTTTGATCAATTTCAAAATATCTATCATTGTTCATATCAATCTATTTATCGATCTATCTTCTTCAGTAGGTTTCGTTCAATCTATCTATCCTATTAAGTACCGAATAGATAAATGAATTATGCTTTTTCCTTTTTTTTGTATCTTCATTCCCATTTCGTTACAAAAATAAATTTCTTTAGTCATAAGAATTGTCTCTTGGATTGCTTTCTGGGTGCTGAAATATTTTTTGTTACGTAAGACATAAGCAAACCAACATGGTTTGCTTATGTCTTACGTAACAAAAAATATTTTTATTCTGATGTCACCATTCCACTAGTGAAACATGTCAGTCTGATATTCCAAATTGTTCTTTTCTCTTTCATTTGTTATTTTATTACATAATGACATGCCAGATCTGAGAGACATTCATTATATCCCTATATGACTATATTGTTAATATGGCCTTTATATATGAGATGTCTTGTGAGTTCCTTATCCTATTGAAACAGCCCACCCTGTCAGTTGAGGCTGTAAAATATACTGACTGCACATCTGCTGAAGGGTAAGCTCCCTCATCCAATGAGTGTCCTGGATATGATATTAAACTGCGTTAGATAATGAGGTGCCAAACCTGGAGGTCTGGGGAATATGGAGGACCCCTTCATTGCCATTACTCCCAAGTACTCACTCAGATTGGTAGTACCTGTCAGGTTCTCATTGATTGGTCAAATAGAACTGTGAATCACTTATTTAGGATTATTATTGTTAATTATTTGAAACCATACAGCTATTTGCAAATTCTTTGTATTAGGTAAGAATACTTGATAAATTGAATTACTAATGTTAAAAAGCAATTCTTTTAACTGTTTGCAAATGATTAATATTAGATAAAATTATTAATGTTTGATAGAATTACTTGTAATCATTTAACTGTGTACAAACAAATGATTAATATTAGATAAAATTATTTAGGTAATTTAGCAAAAAGTAGTTAATCCTATTTACCAACCCCTCTGCTTGGGCAGGATATGACACAAGGTCAATTTTTAAGCGGAGTTTAACAGGTTTGAATTCAGAGTTTTCCTTATCCTAGACTAGTCGCCTCACCAAGGCTGAAGAACCCAGTCTGTCCTACTATTTACCCATAGCTGGAGGGAGAATATTTGGATTCATACCTTTCCCAAGGGTATTAGTGCTATGTGAAATGCAATCAGTCTCGTCCGGGATTTGAACTCGTATCGCCATGTCCATTTCCAACGATGATAACCATTACACCACGGTGTAGTTAATTGAAAATCAGAAGAATAAATGGTAAGTGCAAAGGTTCCTTACCCAAGTGTTTCACCAAATCTAAAAATAGGAAAAGACCCACATGCATCATAATTTCCATAAGTAAATTTTGACTTATTTTGCTGGCCAAATTTAGGGGATCTGTATACCAACTATTAAACATACTCATCAGTTGCAGTCCAATAGTCGAAGATCTTAGACATGTTGTGGGCCGATAAATATGTCAATCCCACCAACTTTTAGCAATCAGTGAAATGACACAGAAAAAAGCAAAGTCAACAAAGACTAGAGGGTAAATTTAAACAGCCAACTTTTATTTGGTGATAAATACCAAAAAATAAATTTAAATGAATTTCTTATTTCATTGAAAGTGTGGACTTGACTGTTAAATAGTTTTTAGTGAAAGTGAGTCTAGATAATCTTGCACAGGTTGTTGGTGCTACTATGTGGCCAGGTAGTCTGCAGATGGCTGAAGTGCTGGACATGTCAGATCACAGAAGTAGGCGAATTGACGTCCTGGTTGTTGCTTTTGCAGTTTACTGGGGTTTAGTCAACATTAACTTTGAAATAGTTGATGAAATGTTGTCGGTCTGAGCTGTGTTTTTAAATTGTGGACTGAAGTTGTAAGGCGAGCAACTTGAAGGACAGGTCATATAGCTAGGGTTACTAAGTGTAGCTGCTCTACTTGTAAAGTTTATGGTAGTCCAAGTGGTGTAATTTGCTCATGAACTGGTTTGTTATTCTGGATGTTTGCTGCATTTGGCTGGCTGCCAATATGGCATCCTCATAGTGTTGATCAGTGTAGTTGACTACGCTGAAAGAGCAGTAGTAGGAAGAAAAGACCTAAATCCTTAAAAGGACAGCAGTGTGAAGAAAAGACTTGAGTTCTTAAAGGACATTTTGAGGTAGTCCTGAAAATGACGAGGAGGTGATAGCGACTGATTGTCTGGCACTGCTGGAAGAAGGCAGAAGGCAGGAACTGCTGAAGGAGACACACCTTGGATCTTCTTTGACGATGACTGGGCAAGCCAACTCTTCTGTCTGATTTCTTTGGCTGCGGTTTATACTGAAATGGGGTTACAACAGCGCTGGGTTTTCTTTTGTTAAACTTTTGGATTCTAAGAAAGTAGTAGCTTCAGGCCATAGTAGATACCTCTGCCCCTGAACCAAAAATTTCACAACAATAACCAAGTTTTAGGTTTGTTTTGGTTTGGATTGGGTTTTATGGCATATCAACCATTGTTGGTAATTTAAAGCCCAATGCTGTTTTTACATATATATTAGATATATATGATTTGTAAACTCATTTTGTTGATATATCTTTAAATGATCCTGAGTTCATTTTTTTGTACACAGTTAAATGATTTCAAGTATTTCTATCTAAAACAAATATTTCTATTTAGTATCAATCCTTTGCTTGTACACAGTTAAATGGATATACATATTTGATTTGTAGGTAAATATTTTGTTAGTAATTTCATTTTTAAATGAGTTACAACTAATTTGTTTGCACTCTTGTATTGCTGGAGATTAGTCATCCTTGTGAATACGTCCCAGTCTATTCTGAATTTCCAGAATTGTTGTATCATCATTTTCGAGCTGAGTTGAGGGAGTTTTGTGGTCAATGGCTTCATGTGACTAGCTGGCGATACCTAGGGTTCTTTGGTCTGTTTGAGTATGGTGAACATGTCACCAATAGTCTTGATGCCTAGTTCCTTGAGCATCGTAGAGTCTAGCATGTGGAGACTGTCCATTGTGATTTTCTTGCTAGAGAATGTTTGTGCATAGATCTTGGCGGAGTTAGCAGATATGCCTGCTTCAACAAATGTGCTTTCCCATCCAGCCAAGTTGTATCCTGTTCACAGCGACATGTCGAACTTCTGTACTTGAGTGTAGTTCATGTATTGAATGATGCGTGAAAGGAAATACCACCTTGAGTGTGAGGAAAGGAAGATTATATGCGCATTGAGGCGTTCCACGATGCACTGGTGATCTTGTCCATTTCCTGTGTGGTGGCTATGCTAGTGTGCATATATGCTGGCCCACTCATTGGCATTTTTGTCTGTTAGCCAGATGCCAGCTGGGCTGCTGAGTGGGTAAGTGTTGTTTATTATTTTCTTCTGTGTGTTAGGGCAGTAGCTTCTTCAGTTTCTACACAGTTAAATGGTTTACAATTTTTTGGCTTTATTTATGATTCATTTTATCAAATTGAGTATTTACCCAACCGTAGTCAAGATGTGACACAAGTTCAATCTTTTAAGTGAAGCACAGCTGGTTTTAGAGATTTCCTTTATGGGGAATAAAAAGGTTTTGTTGGATATTTATTTGTGGTTCATGGATTGTTGTCATCGTTGATGGTTGTTGGTCATTGATTTTAGGATTTTAGGTTTGAGTATGACTCATCAGTTCTTCTTACCCCATTTAACTTATTGACTTCTTTGTCTGTGAAAAGCTGCAAGAGAATTTAAGGAAGGAAGGAAGGAAAGAGACAAACATACCTTCTTTATTTTAGGGATTAACAACCATTCTGTGGGATTTTTTCCTGAAACTAGGGAAAATAGTGACGTTTCCCAGACAAGGTGTTAAAATACATTAGAGTCATTTTCGGTGGGTGGTATGTTTAAGGTCGGTGGTTATGTCTACTAGGTATTTTTCAGTGAAGTATGTTTTTCGGTGGTAAAAGTTTGCCTTTTGTCAGTTGTCTAATGGGTGCTTTCAGTAAAGTATTTTTAGCTGATGCGGCTTGCTAGCAGCAGACATGGCTAAGTATTAGACCATAGGACCTAATAAGTACATGCGCTCACTGCTAGCAGCCGAGAGAAAAGGGCTTCTTTCCGTGCTGACAGCACGATTGAAGTGGTAGAATTTCTTTTCAGCACCCAGAAGCCCCTTTCTTTAGAAATGCATACTTCTTGCTTCCAGTAAGAGTGCTTCTGGGAACTGCTACATTTTTTATTTTATTTTATTCTATTTATTTAATTATTATTCTTTTCTAATCCTCACACCTTTTCCTAGATTGATCGCCACACCAAAGCTAAAGATCCCAGTGCGCGCTGGGGCGAGGGGCGGAAAAGCGATGGATTCATGCCTTTTTCAACGGCATTAGCATGAAGTGAAACGCCAACAGTCTCGTCCACGATTTAATCTAGGGTCGCCGATTCTAATTCCTTCGAAGATAACCATTAACATTCAGCACGCCTTCTTTTATGACAGTGTCCAGGAGATTCCTCGGCTACAATGTTAAGTTACAATTCGTAACGAACACGTTACGCTGATTAGTTAAATTCACGCTAGCCTCGTGTGAGTTCGTAACAAAGTTGAAAGAAGTCAAATGACAATAATTACTAGGGAATTTTGGGGGCCGACACCGGTTACTTCCTTAGTTGTTTCCCACTTCTCAACGCGAAGCTGTTTAGTGTTTACTGTTTACACGATTACTTTGGTGAGTATTGGTATTTATATTCTAATTTTCATTAGTTGTTACTTTTTCGAAGACATTATATCCAGAATTTACCCTCGATGTCTTAGTTCGTTTGAAAATAAGAATTTTTATTTTGGACTTTGATAACAATATAAAAGTGTTATTGTTTTGTCTTCATTGCATTGGAGCACATTTTCTGTTTTTTTCATGTCTCGAGCTCATTTCACGGAGTGAGTGATTCCAGTTCTTATAAACACGATAATGTTATGAATTTGATAAGCCTTAGAAAATTCCTTTGTATTTTAGATAATACATTTGATAAAAGAAAAAATTGCCCGAAGAACTTAAAGCGGTTATATATATATATATATATATATATATATATATATATAATAAATTAAGATTATCAGAGAAAGTTCATATAAGTTTGTGACTTTGTATGCATACGATGTAATTATGTATAGAAATGAAAATTAATTTTGACGATGCGATTTATTCTTACAAGAAAGAAAAAAAAAGAATAAACGAATATTATCAACTTTAGCTTTCCTAACTAATTTAAGAAATATTTTTTAAAAATAGATATCTCTGTGCTTCACCTACAAGAGAAATTGTTTGGTGCTTGTGTAGAATTATTTAATAAAGAAAATTTTGGCGGTAATGTACAAAAAAGAAAAAGAGAGAAAAATATGTAGTACTGGTTCCCGCCAGGTCAAGTTACAACGGTGAAACTGTTCAGTATTTAAACTGCGTTAAATGGAATCGAAATATTTAGAGTTTAAGTACTATTTTTCTCCCCAGAGAAGAGTAGAATGTACTTTAATATTTCAGTTAACTTCTCTTCGAGATCAAAATTTGGAAAGTAGGAATAATCTAATTTTATATAGATCAAAGAAAAAAAAAAACAAAAAACAAAAGAAGAGAATTTTTTTTTAAAATCAGGGCTTTAATGAACTCTACATCGGATGTTTCAAAGACCTATTGTAGTGAACAAGTGACTGAAATTATAGAAAATTAGCTCACACAACAAAACATGCGGAAATTTTGTTTCATATCCACAGTAATAGATTTATCAACTCAATTGGCCTGTGAAAGGTGTACCTGAGAGGACAGTCAACGTAAACAAATAGAAAATATTTTAGAGCAGATTGATAAACAGAAATTTTTATTTGCTATTTCTTGAAATGTGATAAAACTCTGAATTTTTTCTTTTATTTTCTCTGTATTGATGTTATTTATTGTACAATTTATTGCAATTTACCCATGAAGTATGAAAAAATGGAAAAACCAAAATTAATCAGAAGTGAAAACGGAAAAAGGAAAATTTACCATTTAGGAAAATTCAAAACAGAAAATTTGTCTCAGCACATTTTTACTAATTCACATATCTCACTTACTATCGTTGGCATGTTCATTTTGATTTAAAAAAAAAAAAAAAAAAAAAAAGGATAAATAAATAGAAATTGTGATGAAGTCGATGAAATAAATGTCAACAGCTGATGATGAGAATAAAGGTGAAGTGATTATGTTTAAAGAGTTAATTTTTGTTTGGCAAGCATTTTACAGAAAAAGTTATAGTCAGTTATTGTATATTTCCACTCCAGCTTTTGCATTGAATGTAGCCCATGAATCAAAATACTTTGGATTTTTAGATTGGCAACACAAAGGTAGAGTTGGGCGGTTTGGCAATTTATGTTTCCGGGTCTGGTTTTCTTTTTTTCCTTGATTCCGCGGTTTTACAGTTTTTAATTTTTGTTTTCTAAGGAAACCATTCATTTTCTTATCTAAGAATAGCATTTCCAGTTGATAGCTGATTTCCTTTGATACTGGAAAATTTGCAACTTTGTCCATTTAACTTGTAATTTCTCGTGTATTTCTTGTCTAATCTTATAAATATTTATATGGCTGGGAAGAAAATGAAATAATCTTTCTAGATAAAATAAAATCTAATATTAAGGCAAAACTGGCAACTATTTTTTTAAATTTTTACTCGCTATTTTGTTGTTAACTTAATTTCACTATAAAAAGTATTTTTTTGAAAACACAAACAAATAGATTTCAGACATCATGTTGTATTTCCCATTTTTTCTATTTGAAAAAACTCTATGATATGAAAGATTTCCAAGTATCAGATCTGTCATATTTCCCTAAACAAATAGATTTCTCATGTATTCCCTAAATCTAGTCAAATGTTTTTATTATTAATTTTGTTCAATTTTTTCTTCAGACAATGTCATAAATGTTGATAAAATTTAATTCTATTAAAATCTGAAAGTCTTGATAAAATTTAATTCTATGTTTAATTCTAATGTTGATAAGATTTAATTCTATTAAAATCTGAAAGTCTTGATAAAATTTAATTCTGTGTTTAATTCTAATGTTGATAAAATTTAATTCTATTAAAATCCGAAAGTCTTTTTCAACGGTGTTTCAACAGCGTTATCATCACTCAATTGTGATGATAACACTAAACTGAATGTTTTCAGTTTCATAGAAAATTTCAATCAATGCCGTTTCATGGTGTGAAAAAGTCAGTTTTTCGGTTAAACCACCCATCTCCACCTAATAGTATGCCTGTTTGTTGAAAAAATCCTGTTAAGTTGAATGCTGGTGATGTGAGTTGAATGAGTATTACATAGTTTCAGATTGAAGTGAGTTTTGTCAAGAACTTTAGTGTCTATGTAATTGAGCTGTTAGTCGTCTTGTAATATTTTATGATATGATCTTGCATCCCTAGATGATAATTTCTAATTGCAAGAACCAATTTTTTTATGTTGTCATCTTGCCTAGTCATGTCAGATAATGTTAGGGTCACCACTTGGGGGGGGGTCGATGAATATGCCAATCCCACAAATATTTTAAATGAATGACAATAGCAAAGGCAAAGTGGTTATGTTAAAAGAGACAATTTTTATTTGGCAAGAAATAACAAGCTTGAAAAAAGTTCTGTTTTGTTATGTCAAAAGTGTACACTTGGCTGTCTTGTAATTCTTGATGACAGTGAATCTGAATGATGCTTGACGTGGCTGTTTATGCATCTATATGGCCAGGTAGCCTAGAGACAGTTCAAGAGTTAGATATGTTGGATCACTGATGCACCTATATGGCCAGGTAGCCTAGAGACAGTCCAAGAGTTAGATATGTTGGATCACTGATGCACCTATATGGCCAGGGAGCCTACAGACGGTCCAAGGGTTAGATATGTTGGATCACTGATGCACCTATATGGCCAGGGAGCCTACAGACAGTCCAAGTGTTAGGTATGTTGGATCACTGATGCAAGCTTATTGTCATCGTGGTGATTGATTGGCAGCTGACCTTAGAGTTTGGTTGGTTTTAGCTGCCTGGGCTGCATCTGATACATCTGGCTAGTAGTCGGCCTGGGAAAGCTACCTGGAACTGTGTCAGCTGATGAACTGTTAGTTGGTCATTCTTGTCGGTTGGTTGTTTGGGTTTTATGACATATCAACCTTTGTAGGTTATTTAATGCCAAATCCATTTTTATACAAATAATCAGTTCAGCATACAAAAACAGTTTCATTTCAAACAATTCAGTTTAGCATAAGTATGCAGTTTAAATATCTAAACAGTTCTATTTCTAGTAATTTACTTTAGCATAAGTATGCACTTACTTCTATTTGACCCACAAATAGGGCCCTATCAGGTGCTACCACTCTGGGCCAGAGTGGACCTGGGAGCAATGGCAATGAAGGGGTGCTCCGTATTCCCCAAAGCTCCAACATTATCAGAACCTCATCATCAGATTGCTAAGTGTCATATCCAGGACACTCGTTGGGGGGGGGGGTCTTACCCCTCTTCAGAGGTGCAGTCAGTGTATTTACATCACCAGCTGACTGGGCAATATGAAGGGTTAATATAAAAACAGTTTTATTTCAGATAATTCAGTTTAGCATAAGTATGCAGTTTAAATGTCAAAACAATTCTATTTTAAACAATTCAGTTTAGTATAGATATCCAGTTTAAATGTTAAAAACAGTAAACTCTCAAAACCATGATTTAGTTCTATCTAATCCATAGATAAATCCTATCAGGAGCTACCACGCCAGGTCAGAGTGGAGCTTGAAGCAATGGCAATGAAGGGATATCCAGGACGCTTGTTGGGGGGGGGTCTTACCCCTCTGCAGAGATGCAGTCAGTGTATTCTACAGCCCCAGTGGTAAGAGAAGTACCCTAAAAAGAACTGTAGTAGTAATAGTGGTAGTGAGAGAAGTACCCTTAAAAGTTCAGTAGTTGTAGTAAGAGAAATACCCTGATAAAGACAGTATTAGTACTTGTGATCAGAGAAGTACTCTGAAAAGAACTGTAGTAGTACTGGTGGTTAGAGAAGTACCTTGAAAAGGACTGTATTAGCACTGGTGGTACAAGAAGTACCTTGAAAAGGACAGTAGTAGTAGAAGTACCTTGAAAAGGACTGTATTAGCACTGGTGGTACAAGAAGTACCTTGAAAAGGACAGTAGTAGTACTGGTGGTAAGAAAAGTACCCTGAAAAGTAGTTGGAGGTGGGAACTGCTGGAAGGAGGCTAGAACCACTGGAACAGTGTAGAATGGCTGGAACAATACTACACTTTAATCCTCTTTGTTGAGTCTGATTTTTGGCTGCATATTCATACTGAAACAGTGATACAACAGTGCAGAGTTTTACTAAACTTCCGGGTGTCAAAAAAAAAAAAATAAATAAAAAATATAAGGACAAAGCCTATCAGCTATATTACTAATTTTCATTATAATTAGTGGAAATCATGTTTCTTAATTTTTGACCTGATATGCCTCTCCTCAAGGACATAATGACTCCTTTGAGCCTATGAGTTTGAGACCCTCAGGCATTGTTTTTTTTTTTCTATCTCCAGAGTGCTCAATTTATTAGAAGAGCTTTTGCATTCCTTCGCCAGAGTACTTAACCCCCTGAAGGGGAGCGTATATATAGCAAATTCTAAGTAACTCATCCATAGTTCTTAAAAATGCCCTCTTAAATTCTTTTTCTTACTTTTTATACTTAAATCCTCAAATTCAATCTTAAAATTTCTTACATTATTGCTGTTTATCATCTAAATAATTTACTCTCTTATCAAAAAAATTCGGTTGATTAAAAGACTTAGATTTTGAAATCTGTCTTGACAAAAATTAGTGGAAGAATTAGGATTAGCTACTAACAAGAAAAATTCAAGGTAATCTATTTGAAACTTGCAAAATAATGGAATTTCTAATCATGGTAAACATTTTTTTTATATTTCTCCTCAAACTAGAAATTCACTCTCAAGGCAAATTCAAAAGACTAAGTTTAGCTACAAATTGGATTTTTTGGCTCATAGAGTAATACATTTTTGAAACAAATTGTATAATCAGATCAAAAACAGCAACTGTCTAGAAAATTTTTATATTGAATTGGATGAATTCAGAAATAATGGTAAAGAAAAAAAATGAAGAGAACATTTTTGGGAACTATCTGATTAATTACTTTAAAAAATTTGTTCTCTATATCGATATTGTATCGTATATTAGAAATGTTTTGTGCAAAAATTATAAAGATTAATGTGAGAGTTTGATAAAAAGGTGAGATGCCCAAGGAGATATAACAAACAAACAATAATAAATTATTTTGCACTCAGTTATATATAATTTTCAAACAAATCTGTATGACCCATAGATGGGACCCTTACAGCTTCTACCACTCTGGTTTAGTGTGGACCTAGGAGTAATAGCATTCCATACTCCTTAGATCTCTTGAAGTAGAACCTCATCATCTGATGTAGTTTAGTGTCATAACTAGGACACCCCATTTGGTGGTGGTGGGGGACTCTTACTCTTCTTCAAAGGATACAGTCAGCGTATTTTAAGCCCCAACATGGTGTCAATTTAGTCTCTGAATAAATTCCATGCCTGAAAGCAGATGAATTTTTACCACTTTTACCAAATGTGTACTTCAAATTTTGTATAATGCACTCTTCGAATTTTTTAGTCTCACCATACAAAGAAAACACACCAGCATGTCCTCATAATTATCTGGAGAATTCTAAAAGAAAATACCTTGATTGTATGCTCATCTTCTTTCACCAAATTAGATGATATCTTCACTGTCATAAAAACCAGACAAGAGTCTACTAATCCATATATTTGCATAACTCTGTGCTCAATTACATGTTTTTTATGCAGAGAGAGAGAAAGTTGGTCTTGCCTCAAGAAGAATTTCTATTGAAAAATTTTTATTTTTAACTTGGACACACAAAAAAAATCTCAATGTGTTCTGATCTCTGAGTCCGTTCATAATTATTAAATAGAAATACACAGCCATGTTCAATTTTATGCTTAGATAAATTCTATATAAATATGTCTACTATTCATTAATATATACGAGAGTCATTCAATTAATAAGGTGAATTTTTTCTAAAAAAGTTGGCAATAGTAAGTTTTGTTTACAGTTGCAGCTTTCTCAAGGAAATCAAAACTGATGTGTCTTTCATATCCCAAAAGACAGAATGACCTTCTTGACCAACCACTGTACCCAAAACATTTTCTTCATTGGAAAATCAGTGTGTTCCTAATTCATGGACTGTTTTTTTTTTTAGACCAGGCTTGTAGTGGCAAACCCGTTTAGCCTATTTAACATTTTCTTGACTAAAACCTGCTTCTCTGTACACATCATACATTCTTCTGTAAATTTCACATGGTTTGTACTTCTTAGCCAGCAAAAACTTAATGACAGACATCTGTTCAAGGTTGGAGAACTCTGTTTTGCCAGAATTTTGATTAATCTCAAAACAAATATTTTTGCTATAAACCAATTCCAAACAATGTAGAATTGACATTTACTTTTTTTTCATTTAACTGATAGATAACTCTATGTAAGATACATTTTGTTTCTGGATAGTATATGTTATTTCTTAATTGCTTAGATTGTAAATGTATAGAAAATGGCCATTATTCCCTTCAAACTTTGCTTTTGTGCCTTGGATAATAAAATTTTGAAATTAATGTTCTTTTCTATATAAAAACAGGCAAATTCGTGTGTTTTCATTTACCTAAAGTCTGAATAAAACTTTATACAGATCATAATTTATACGTATGTATGCTAGTTATAGAAAAATGAACTGTCATGTTTAGAAGTAAATAGTTTTTCCAGATTTTTTGTCTTAATGTAAGTCACTTCATGTACCTTATATATATATATATATATATATATATATATATATATATATATATATATATGTGTGTGTGTGTGTGTGTAAATTTGAAAATTTCATTATCCAGGTCACAAAAGTAAAGGTTAAAGAGAAAAATAGAACTTTTCCATTTATTTTAGGTGTAATCAATTGGAAATAACATTTTCTGTCCAGGAACAATGAAAACTAAAATTTTGTTTTATAGTGTATTGAAAATTAAAAAAAAACAATACATCTTTATGGTTTTAGCTTCAGTTGTGTAAAAAAAAAGAAAAGATTGTAATTAAATGTAATTGAATGTTTTCTTGATGTAAAAATGCAAATACTAGAGTGAGTCAAAAGTTTTACATTATTTTGTTTACATGAAGCAAAATTGATCAGCTCCAGATACTTTTTTATGAGTTTGTAAAGGTGCCCGTAGTGTAATGGTTATCATTGTAGGAAATGGACATGGCGATATGAGTTCAAATCCTGGATGAGACTGATTGCATTTCACATAGCACTAATACCCTTGGGAAAGGTATGAATCCAATAATTCTCCCTCCAGCTATGGGTAAATAGTAGGGCAGACGAGGTCCTTCAGCCTTGGTGAGGCAACTAGTCTAGGAGAAGGAAAACTCTGAATTCAAACCTGGTAAACTCCACTTAAAAATTGACCTTGTGTCATATCCTGCCCGAGCGGAGGGGTTGGTAAATACGGTAAAGGTAAAAAACCAGACTGTATTGATATTCAGTGAATTTGCCCCTTTGTCTCAAAGCATAGCCTTGAAATCCACAGTTTTAGGCTAACCTAAACTTGCTTGATCATTGAAATTCTTTTAACCTGAGTGACGTTTCTTGAACCATCTGATTACTATACTGTGCTCACTTGCACCTTCACTTTTCATGCAGCAAATGTTTTTGGTTTGCTTCCACAGCATTATGACCAGTTCAAACTAAAAAAGAAAATATTAGTTTCCAGATTAGACTTTGTTATGCATTCATCAGTACGGCTTTCAAATTCCATAGAGTGAAGCAATGCACAATGTGTTAGCTCACCAACTACCACAGTACTACTAACCACAGCAGGTACTTTCCACAACTTTACTTGTTTTAGTCATGTGATATACATGCCACACACTGGCTCATTAGCCTAGTGGGTAGAGTGTTTGCTAATGGTCCAGAAGACTGGGGTTCAATCCCAGGTCAAGTCATACCAAAGATTCAAAAAATGGTACTTGATGCTGCCTTGCTTAACACTCAGCATTATAAGGTATGCTTCAAGGGTAAAGTGGAGTAATCCAGGAAATGGAGTTGTGCTCTCCCCTACACCTCAGTGTAGTAGCTATTGAAAAGGGAGCCTTTAGGTCGCCCTTGACTGCGGTTGTCAACTGTACTTACTTATATGTGCCACAAACTTGCATATACCTAAATATTGCAAAACTTTTGACTCAACCTGGTAATATTTGAGTATGCATGATAGAGAGTATCTGTTTCTCTTTGAAATTTTTGTTTGTTCATCTTCCTTTAAAAAAAATAAAATTGTAAACCATCTCTTTTTGTTATTTTTACAGATCTTCCTGTTCTAAAACTTGAAAGAATCTTTCCATTATTGCACACATAACTAACAATAAGTAACAAACATGAACATATCTGCTGTAAAAAAGCAGTTTGATTGCAGAACCTGTGGTAAGGGCTTTTCTGACAAGTCTTACCTTAAAAGTCACATGCAAACACACACTGGTAAAAAAACATATCACTGTACTCTTTGTGATGTAGACTTTTTTGGAAAGGGTAACCTTCGAAAACACTTACGGACACACACTGGTGAAAAGCCCTACCACTGTGACACTTGTAGTAAAGAGTTCTCTAGCAATTCTCGCTTGGAAAGACATTTGCGGTCACACACTGGAGAAAAACCATTTCACTGTGATACATGTGGTAAGGGCTTTGCTGAAAATTCTCACTTGAAGAGACACATGCGTATACATGCAGGAGAGACTATGAAAACACACACAGTAGAGAAGCCATTTACTTGCGAAACCTGTGGCAAAAAGTTTCCACACTATTCAAATTTGAAGCAACACATGCTAGTACACACAGGAGAAAAACCTTTCCATTGTGATACTTGTGGTATGAATTTTTCCCAGCGCGGTAACTTGCTGGCACACATGAGAGTCCATTCTGGGATTAAAGCATTTAAATGTGAAATATGTGATAGGAAGTTTGCTCGAAAAAAAACCCTTGTCATCCATATGTACACGCACACTGGAGGAATGCCGTTCAAATGTCAGTTGTGTGATAAGGAATTTTACCGAAAGCAATATCTCGACTTGCATATACGCATGCACACTGGATATAAACCATTCAAATGTGAGACTTGTGGAAAGGAATGTTCGCAGAAAGGTGACATGATAAAACATATTCGTACCCATACTGGGGAAAAGCCATATCGATGTGAGATCTGTGACAAGTGTTTTACACGAAATGGTAACCTGACAAGTCATAAACGTTTACACACCAGGGACAAAAGTGCTTCTCAAAAAGACACTTGATTATAAGTGTTATTAAGGGAATTGGTTTTTGGTTTCATTTTTATTATTATTATTATTATTATTATTATATTGCTGATTACTCAGCAAAAACATGCTCAAAGCAAGAACAAAGTTCACATGCAAAATCCCATGAAAGAATTTTGCTAAATAAAACTTATGAAACACTTTCAATATTTTGTAGATTGTACGTTTTTATTTCTCCTATTTATTATTGAAAACAGTTTATTTTTATTTATTTTTAAATGAAAATCTGTTAATCATTATTATTAATAAGATCTGGGGAATTTGCCATGCATAGCACAGCTTTAAACTCATCCCTGCAACTCTATTGGTTACTTCATAACAAGCCCACTAGGCTCACACTTTTGGTTACTGTTTTTTATTTGGAAGACAAGGCTTAGTCAGAAAGAATAGATTCTATAAGTGACTTAACAAGTGTTGGATATTGACTTGAAGGCTCCTTTGACATCTGTCGTTGTAGTGGTGGAAGTCAAACCCTGGTTAAATGAAAATAACAGGAAATGATCCTGGTACCTAAAGTAAACAACATGCTGGTGTTTTTGGCAGAAACACTGCATGAATTGCATGGGTGGCATTCTAGAAGAAGGCTTGTCCATGTGCATTTTGTAGATAGCAGGCTGGAGGCGGTGGGACCACGAGAATTTGCATGACACTAAACAATCTGATGGTGAGGTTCCGGTGATGCTGGAGCTTTGGGGAATGCAGAACACCCCTTCATTGCCATTGCTCCTAGGTCCACTCTGCTCCGGAATGGTAGCTCCTGATAGGGCCCTATCTATGGGTTAAATAGAACTAACTGCATACTTATTCTAAACTGAATTGTTTGAATTAGAACTGTTTGACAAAACTGAATAGCTTGAAATAGAAATATTTTTGATAATTAAACTGTACTTACATTTAAACTGTGTGCTTATGCTAAACTGAATTGTTTGAAATAGAACCGTTTTTGACATTGAAACTCTACTTACACTCAACTAAATTGTTTAATATAGAAATATTTTGACATTTAACTGTGTGTTAACAAAATCTATACTAAGTATGAATTAGCTCTGTTTGAATAAACTGAATAGGTTGAAATAGAAATGTTTTTGACAAACTGTGTACTCATGCTAAACTGAATTGTTTGATATAGAACTATCTGCATAAAAATGGATTTGGCATTTAATAACCAACAAAGGTTGATATGCCATAAAACCCAAACAACTGACCAACCTTACCTATTCGGCCCAGTTGGCTGGGGCTGTAGAATATGCTGACTGCATCTCTGCAGAGAAGTAAGATTCCTCCAACGAGTGTCGTGGATATGACACGAAACAATCTGATAGTGAAGCTTCAGTAATACTGGAGCTTTGGGGGATGAGGAGTAGCCCTTTATTGCCATCACTCTCAGGTCCACTCTGACCTAGAGTGATAGCACCTGATAGGGTCCTATCTATAGGTCAAATAGAACTAAACTGTGTACTTATGTTTAACTGAATTGCTTGAAATAGAACTGTTTTGACATTTAGACTGTGAACTTATGCTAAACTGAATTGTTTGAAATAGAACTGTTTTTAAATAGAACTAAACTATGTACTTTTGCTAAACTGAATAGTTTGAAATTTAGTTTGACATTAAATGACCCGAAAAGTTTGATATGCCATAGAACAAAACAACCAACCAACCTTACCTATTATCCTGTACCTTTAATTTAGCTTCCCAGTTGGCTGTAGCTGTAGAGTATACTAACTACATCTCTGTAGAGAAGTAAGACTCTCCCCACAAATGAGTATTCTGGATATGACATTAAACAATCTGATGGTGAGTCTCTAGTCCTAGAGCACTGGATAATGTAGAGTACCCTTTCATTGCCATTGCTTCCAGGTCTACTCTGATCTGGAGTGGTAGCACCTGATAAGGTTCTATTTATGGGTCAAACAGAATTGTTTGATATTTAAACTGAGTGCAAATGAAAGACTCTGATTAAATTAAATTGTTAGAAATGGAACTGTTTGACCATTTAACTGTGTGTAAACAAATGAGTGATATCTAATTAAATTGTTAATAATGCATAGCAATACTTGGAGCCATTAAACTGTGTGCAAATGAATGAATAGTGTTGAATAGATTAATTAGTGTTAAATAGCAATACTTGTAATCATTTCACTGTCTGCAAACAAATGATTATTTTGAATAGAATTAGCAGTGTTAGATAGCAATAATTGAAATCATTTAACTGTGTAGTAACAATTGCATTTCTGTGTGCAAACAAATTAATTTTAACTCATTTAAAAATTAAATTACCTTAATACTATTCACTTATAAATCATTTATGTATATCCCTTTAACTGGCTCATTGGCTAAGTGGGTAGAGTGTTCGCTAATGGTATGACTTGACCTGGGAGACCTGGGTTCAATCCCAGGTCAAGTCATACCAAAGACTTTAAAAATGGTACTTGAAACCTCCTTGCTTAACACTCAGCAATATAAGGTACATATCAAAGGTAAAATTGAGCAATTCAGGGAAACTAGTAGTGCCCTCCCCTACACCTCGGTGTAGTAGCTATTGAAAAGGGACCCTTCTGGTTGGCAACTTTACTTACCTTACTTAAATCCCTTTAAATGTGTGTAAACAAATGACAGATGTAAAATTGTTGCTGTTATATAGAAATACTTGCAACAATTTAACTTTGTGCAAATAAATAATTGATAATAAATAAATTATTCATCATTGATAAAAATACTTGAAACCATCTTTGATAAAAATACTTGTGTGCAAAACAAATCATATGTATTTAATATATATGTATAAAATGGAGTTGATATGCCATAATCCCCAACCAGACCAAATCAAGTCTCACATGAAAACATGTGGGCATGTCTGCAGGAGTTTAGGTATATATAGCCTTGTGGCTTTACCATTCCCCATTTGATGATATTAATGCTGAATACATCAGAAGGAAAGACGAAATAAACTGATATACACACCAGAGCTATTAAAAGAATGAATACATGAATGTGTCCGAACAGTTAAAACTATACATATACTGTTCCATGAATAAGGAGTATGAGGAAGGGGTACAAAAATGGGAAAAGGCTGACTTGATGAGTGTACTTGCTACTTGGCTTTGCTCTTCTCTTGCAAGGTCACAAACAATGTTCCTTCTGTTCAAAGAACAAAAGCAAAAAAAAAATGAGAATGGGTTTCTAACAGTTTTGTAACACACTTCAGGCCCCTAATGGATATACAAATTATTTAAAGGAGGCTATGTCCATGAGAATTTGCGTGGGTGACATGCTGGAAAAAGACATAGTCACATTAATAATTCAAAGACTCAAAAAATGCTACTTCATGTCTCCTTGCTTAACACTCAGCATTATAAGGTATGGATCAAGGATAAGTGAAGCAATCCAGGGGAAGGATTAGCACCCTCCCCTTGATCCCGGTGCAGTAACTTTTGAAAAGGGACCTTTTGGGTCACCCTTGTCTACTTACTTTACTAGAAAGAATGAGAGGTGATCTAATTGAAACTTTCAAAATAATTAATGGAATTTCTAATTATGATAGACATCTTTTTAATATTTCTCCTTGATGAATTCATAGTCAGGGCAGATTTCTAAAATTTAGTCTATTAACCTATTGACTTTTTTTTGTTAATAGAGTTATATATTTTTGAAGAAAAAATTGCCTAATCAGGTAAAAAATGGCAATAGTTATTTTTTTATTTTTTTCATCATACAACGTGTGAAAACACGTGCGATACCCTGCCCTCATCAGCCGCCAACCAGAGGTGATAACACAGTTTCAGTAGCTCAAGGCAGTACTGCCACTCCTGGCGCTACCAAGCAGCTTTTGCCACCAAACAGGGTATTTAAAAGAATTATATATGTCAGATCAACTAAAAGTTGATCTGGCATATATATATATATATATATATATATATATATATATAGTTATATTTAAATTGAATTGGATGAATTCAGAAAAAATGATGAGAAAAAGAATTTAAAAGGCTAATTTTGGGGAACTGTTGGATAAACTACTTAAACAGAGTTTGGGCTCTGTTGACTGCAGGGGCTGTAGAATATGCTGACTGCATCCCTCCTGAATGGTAAGACCTTTTCTAACAAGTGTACTGGATATGACTTTCAACCATCTAATGCAATACTTGAAACCATTTAACTGTAAGCAAAGAAATGATTAATATCTAATACAAGCAATTTGCTCACAGCCGTATGGTTTCAAATAACTAATAATGGTAATCTCTTTTTAACAGTTCTATTCAACCCATAGATGAGACCCGAACAGGTATTACGGCTCCGGGTCAGAGTGAACCTGAGAGTAATGCTAATGAAGAAGTACACTACATTTCTTAAACTCCCGGACTGGAGCCTCACCATTAGATGCAGTTTAGTGTCATACCCAGGACACTCAAAGTCTTGTTTTTCTCTAGGTAATTAACCGGGCCATTAGTCTAATGAGTTGAAGTGTTTGCCAATGGTCTGGGAAACCAGAGTTCAATCCCAGGTCGAGTCATACCAAAGACTCAAAAAATGGTACTTGATGCTGCTTTGCTTAACACTCAGCATTATAAGCTATGTATCAAGGGTAAAGTGAAGCAATCCAGAGAATGGAGTAGTGCCCTCCCCTACACCTCGGTGTAGTGGCTATTAAAAATGGAGTTCTCGGGTTACCCTCGACTAAGGTCACCAACTTTACTTACTTTAATTAACCCTCAGCCATCACTTTCTTGCTCTTTTAAGATAAAAAGGGTTGACTGTTTGCTACAAGAGTAATTTGAAGAATATAGTCAGGGCAATCGTAAAGGTGTATAACAGGAGGTCAGATAATATTACCATTTATACAAAAATGGTAGTTGAGGTTATTGTTCTGTTGCTTCTTGTTATATTAAAAGTAAGAGCAAATGAGTTGACGAAAATATTGATAGTTTTCAATTTGGAAGTTTTAATAACAGCTTGAGACAAAAGGAACTTTTGTGCTCTAAGTCGCAGGAAGAAGAAAACAGTTGTAAATGATAGAGCCGGTATTAAGACATTGTTGTCAGGACAGGAATTAAAATGCTGGAGTCCAAGCAGGAGTTGAAATGCTGTCGGTACAGGGATTTAAATGCTGAAGTTAAAGTTGGAGTTGAAAATATCCAATTTGTTTCTCCAAGGATCTTTTGGCTTAGAAGGAAAGATGAATGATGAAAGAATGATTTCCTAGACACCAACGGTCCATAAATTGGAATAGGTCTCCTCACGGTGCTTAGCGGACTGCTTGAAATATGTGAGAGAGAGTCAGTGAAGAAGAGTGAATGTGATCTCATGTTGGCTGGTCCTTCCTCCTGCTAGGAAGTGAAGAGAGAAAATGTTTGCTCTGTCATGTTGGCTGGCTTGTCCTGTTGCTAGCCAGTGGGGAAGCAAGAAGAGGAAGACAGGACAGGTCTCTCCTGCTCGAAAAGCTTGCATGGAAGAGGGTGAAAGAATGTTACCTTGCCTTTTTATAGTTGCCCCGGGCAGAATGGCATGAAATATTCTCATTGGTTGAAAATATGAGTTCGGGGCCAAAACAGTCAAAATATTCCTGCGCCAGACAATAATTTGAAATTCTTTCGGCTACAGGTGTTATGGGTTGATAGGACCAGCTGATGGATCATATTGGGCCTCTCTGACCCCCTGTTTAGCCCAGTAAAGGCCAAAGTGGAGTGTTGCACGTTGTGACCTCTCTTACTGCTGGGTCACAGACTGTACTGCTACTAAGATTCCATCCTCAAGTATTATGAGTTGCCAACCACTGCCAATAAGTGACCATATTAGGGTGGAAGTCTTACCTCTCTGCAGGAGTGAAGTCTGCCAACAGGGTGAAAACCTCGAGACAAATTGAATCTCTTTTAATAGCAGCACAAAAAATGCCTTAAGGATCAATTATGTTAAAGCAAAAATTGATAAAACGCAACAGAATAACAAGAGTAAGTTATGTGGAGACAGAGATAAAATGGTTAATGACATAATATGCGAATGCAACAAACTAGCTCAAAAAAGTTCAAGACTAGGCACAATTGATTGGGAAAGGTGATCCACTGGAATTGTGCAAAAGATTAAAATTTGTACATACTTACAAATGATATTGACACAAACCAGAATCCATCTTGGAAAATGTGATGTATAAATTACTCTGGGATTTTAAGATCCCAAACAGATCACTTAATCACAGCCATAAGACAAGGCCTCAAGTTAATTACGAAGAAAAAAGAACTCGTCATCAATTGGATTTTGCCATTTCTGAAGACCACAGTGAAATTAAGAGTAGACAGACACTTAGAGTTTGCCAGAGAACAAAAAAAAACTGTTGAACATAAGGGTGATTGTGGCACCAGTTGTAGTTTGTGCACTTGGAACAGTTCCAAAACATGGAAAAAAGACTGGAGAAATTGAAAATATTTTGGTTATGAGCAGTACAATTCAGCAGCTTTGGCTGTTTTTGCCAAGATCCTTAAGATGACAAAATACACTAGGCTCTGAGATGCCAAGATCGCCTGATACTCTCCGAGTGCTACTATCTTGATTTGTTTGTCTGGCTCAGAACATATCCCCAGAATCTATGTGGCCAACTCTGCTTGGACTGTAGAATACACTGACTGAATCTCTGCAGAGGGGTAAGACTCCCCCAATGAATGTCCTGGATATGACACTAAACAAACTGAAAGTGTGGCTTCAGTTTGAAAGAGTCTTTCGTATAAGTGTTGTAAATGTTTAAGAAATGCTATCACGTGCCATGCGACACGAGGTTAATGGGGGCGCAAGGCGCTCGTCCGTGCTGAGAGGAGCAGATATGTGCGAGCTGCTGGGCCCATGAACGAAAGAGAGTTTATCGTAGCCCACAAGCTTGCCTTATATTCTACTTTGATCACGTCACCTTGTCGCTAATAAGCAGAAGTATTTGGTTGACATGAGAGGTTATGACCTTTTGATGTCACCTAGCATCAGAAAGCAGACTTGTTCGGCAGGCAAGGGATGTAATCTTTACATACTCTATGCGCCCTTCTATTCTTAGTGGCTGAGACAACTATATGCAGTTGGTTCTTCACAGTAGCAACTGATGAAGTCTCTTAAAGACTCTCTGAACGGCCTACGGAGACTGGAAGACTGATAATGACTGTCTCCTACTCGAAAAGACTTGTGGGGATTAGAAAGAAAAAGAAATGAAAAATAAAAAAAAGTTCAAAGTAATGTTTTCCCAGGAGACTTCAGACGCGAAGTGAAATAGTCGCATGCAGAAAGATAGGCTTCCTGGTGCTGAAGAGAAAACCTCTCTCCCTAAGCGTTCACTTCTGGTAATGGACGAACTTCCTTTCTCTCGGCTGCTGGCTGGGTAACATACGTGCTCGTTATGTCCTGGGCTTAGTAGCAGGTTGTGTATTCTGTTAGCAGCCATCTTTTCTAAAATATCACACTGAAAACATCCACTGAACAATCGACAAACTTCAAACTCCAAAAAGGACTTTGAAATGTTTCAGCACGTTGTCTGGGAAATACAACTAATTCTACTGGTTCAGGAGAAATTTCTACACCACAGGATAGTTGTTAAAACCCTAAAATAAAGTTTGAGTGAAAAGGTATTCTCGCCTCTTTCCTTCCGTTCTTAATCCTCTTTCAGCCTTCAACCGAGAAAGAAGACAAAAAGTTAATGGGGTATAGGAATTTATGGTGTGTGGTATTCATTGAGACTATCACCATTTTTTCCTATAATGCATTAGTCTATCAGAATATTAACCTAAAGCAAAATATTTCGATAAGGAAAACCAACTCCATTTAAACAAAAGTGACATATATTTTATACACATATATAACTCACAATTGCAATACATGACAACTGTCCCAGACCATAGAAAAGGTCACAAAAGCTGTTCCACGGAACAAGAAGTTCAGTATTTAAAAACTTGCATTTTTTCAGGTGTTGCTAAAAGTTTAACATAAGCAAATTTGCACACACATACTGCTCGAAAAACGGAAACGAAAGAGATGGATCCGCTCCAACTGATGTCTGCTTCCAAAAAGCGATAGAACTCACTTCTTGAATTGTCACATGAGCAACGGTCACGTGATTGTGGGAAGCTCCGCCCATAACTCCCCAAAAGGGAGACCGCTATGTTTAGTTTCCCAACAGGGGTAAGAAGGAGAAAAAGGAGTCAGATATGATACTCAAAATCACCCTAATCATATTTACCAACCCCTCCGCTCGGACAGGATATGACACAAGGTCAATTCTTAAGCGGAGTTTAACAGGTTCGAATTCAGAGTTTTCCTTCTCCTAGACTAGTTGCCTTACTAAGGCTGAAGAATTCAGTCTGCCCTACTATTTACCCATAACTGGAGGGAGAATAACTGGATTCATACCTTTCCCAAGGGTATTAGTTCTATGTGAAATACGATCATCCTCGTCCGGGATTTGAACTCGTGTTGCCGTGTCCATTTCCTACGACGATAGCCATTACACCACAGGCACCCTAATACACCTCAACAACAGAAACCAGCGAGTTTCAATCACAAAATAAATAACAAACCTTCTTATTTCTCATAAACTGACTAGCTTGTCTAATCTAGTTTAATGCTGAACATTTTTGAAACTTTACAACAATCTATTCATTTGAAGTCAAGCATGCACCTTTGTTGCAGGAGTTAAACTGCTGACGACTAAAGGATGCTTTCGTATTTGAGTACCATAATTCACAATATATATAATATATTTTTTTGTGGCTTCTGTGGATAGAAGCTTTCCGTTTTTGCGTATTTCAAATCAAGAGCAATTAATTTCAAAGTGCATTTACCTTTTTCTCTCTCTTACAATAATCTTCCTCGTTTAATGTTAAAATTTTTTACTCTAATCGGCGACCACCAACTGGGACTAATTAGCTGACCGACAAAACCTTTCAGTGACCTCCAAACATCATAAAGGAATTTAGGTAAATAATAAACTTAGATAAATATCATAGATAAATTTCAATTAGAAAAATTTAGTGGAGCATTGTTAATATAGTTACGATCACAAATATGAAGAAATTTATCAGATTTCAGCATGAATTAACACATAAAAAATTAATATACAGTTACACGAATTAACTAAGGATTTTTGTTTCCAGTTTAACATTGTAACTATTTCTCGTCCAAGCCTTATCAGTTTAAACTGATAAATCTCCATTTTGTTATCGTAGCAGGTATTTGTTTTCAACTTTTATTTATCTTACAGGTAACCACGTCACGTACGACATCTCCCACCACCCAGATGAGTAAGGACAAAAGCAAAAGATTCTACTGCTAATTGCGAACTCTGAAAAAATGCATTAAAAATTGTGAACCATCCCGGTCAGAATCCACATTTAAATCTATGGGAGCGCATTCAACACAAAATGGTTGGGATAAAATTTTCAAGTGTACATCAACTTTGAAAAATCGTCGAATGAGATTAACACAATATGACTAGATATAAGAATCTGTCACCATCTCCGAATTTAGCTGTGGAGTACTCTTTGCCATTGTCCCCAAGTCCACTCTGATTCGGAGTGGTAGCACCTAAAAGGTCCAATCTATGGGTCTACTAGAACAAGCTATGTGTGCACACAAATGACGGATGTTAAATTGAGACTGTTGTATAGCAATACTTGAAACTATTTAAATGTGTGCAAAAAAGAGCTCAGGCTTGTTTAAGAATGTTATATACAAATTTATATATATGTTTAAGAATGTTATTTACAAATTTATATATATGTTTAATATATATGTATAAAGAGGATTGGGCATTAAATAACTTACGACGGTTAAGATGCCATAAAACCAAACCAAATCTCACCGAATCTAGAATTTACCAAAAAAATCCCCATGGTTACTGAATCTAAGGAAAATGCAATAATTCGAATAAAAACATAAGTTGAAAATAGAATATTTTAAGGTCAATCAAAAATTTTAATTAGTATTGGAAAGCTTGGTGTTAAGAGAAGATATTTAGTTGCGTCTATACACATTTTTAGTCTTAAAATAATCAACTCTAAAAACACAGAATAAGAACATTCTAGAAATTTCGGATCAAAATCGCATTAACATTGAAGTTACACTTTTATATTTTTCAACCAATCAGCTAAAAACACAGAATAGGAACATTCTTAAAAATTCGGCTCTTAAACTAATCAACAGAAAAATATTTAGGTTCCGTAATGAATAAGTAAATATACGAATCTGATTGGTCAAGAAATGTCTGCGCGCTTGAATTTTCGGACCTCCAATAAAATGTAACAAAATCTTATTTTTGATTCACTTTAGTATAAATAACGAAGAATCTAATTAACTAAGGCATTCCTCTACCAGTGGCAAGGTTGACAGACAGCAGAAGACATCGAGCGAAGAAGCATGCGGCGTTCTTTTGCCGACTATCGGAACGCGACACGTTGTCTCCAAAGATCATAAAAAACGCACGTGCGGACTTGAGAAAACAAAAGGCCCATACTTACGGTCCTTCACATATATACACACATGCATACACATGCATGTAAGTAACGTCAATTTTTTTATCCTCTTTACCTCGGCCAACTATGGACACATTGATTCAATAGATTCAAATCCTCTTTATATATATATGTGTGTGCGTGTGTTCACACAGTGAAGTAGTTACAAGTATCGCTATTTAACACGAAGTATTCTATTCAACAATATTTACACATGTGAACATAGTCAAATGGTTCCAAGTATTGCTATGAATCATTAACAATTCAATTAAAACATCAGTCGTTCGTTTACATATACTTAAATGATCAAACAGTTCTATTTTAAACCATTTTAGCATAAGTCATTTGTATTTAGCATAAGTCAAACAGTTCTATTTAACTCATAGATAGGACCCTATCAGGTGTTCCATTTCCGGGTTCGAGTGGACCTGGGAGCAACTCCTCAGAGCTCCAGCTTTACTGGAGCTTCGTCATCATATAGTTTAATGTCATATACAGGACACACGTTGGGGGAGTCTTACCCCTCTGCAGAGATGCTGTTGGTGTATTCTACGGCAGTAGCCAAACTGGCCCCAGGACACTCGTTTGGGGGGGGGGTGTTACCCCTCTGCAGAGATGCAGTTGGTGTATTCTACAGACCCAGCCAAATGGACAGAAGCGCTGGCGAAAAAGATAGATAGATATGATACAAGAATGCTGTGTGCTGTTTTGAACGAATTCTGGAAGTAGCTGTACGGCCACTTACTTCCCATCTTGGAAACGCCAATTAAAACGAACAAAATATGCTGGGTACAGCTGAGACGAACTCATAAGCGGCATTCTCCTTTCGGCTCTCACACATGAACACAGCAGTGTGGTTGATTAGAAAAGATACATTGTGCAGACACTGGATGCCGTCTAGAGGACATGAAAAGAGCGATGGACGATAGTGATGGTTGGCTTAAGATAGTCAAGAGGATCTGTACTGTCAGCACGGCTGGATGATGATGATTTGTACATCATAAATAGTTCAGGTGGGAAAGCTGCCAGGTCACTATATAAATATTCCTGGTTCAATCCTGGCTATAGGCGTCGGTAGGAAATACTCTTTTGAATAAATATTCCCGTAATTTTTTTTCTCTTTCAACATTTATAAAATACTTGACTAAATAAAAGTAATTAGCCTGAATCCAGTACAAATCGGAAATAGCTCAGTTGGGAGAAGGCCAAATTAGTAAGGTGAGTAACGCTGATTCAATCCAGCGTATCGGTTGCTTTATGCCATGTCATTTTGAATAAATGATAATTAAGTCTTTTTTTTTTTTGCTCTCGACGTTGGTGAAATAATTGAGAAATAAAAGCGATTAGCCAAACCCGATGGATGTCTGATATAGCTCAGTTGGCTAAATGTCCAGCTAACGATATAGGAAATCCCAGTTCAGTCTTAGCTGTTAATAGCATTATGCGATGTTGTTTTATATCAAAGATTTTTAGGTAGTATGTCAGTAAAGATAAGGAAAAAATAAAACAAGTTCAAAAAGTGCAGAAATTCCCAGAAGTCCTGGACAGGAAGTGGGAGTGATGCATGCCTGGAAAAAAAACCGTTCCTGTGAAAAGGAGAAATTCGATCTCACTTCAGCTTCCACCGTAGCTCTGAATGGATCTTCTTGTACACGGCCGTTAGTAGCGTTCACATGTGTTGATTAGATATTTTTTTTAACCTTGTGGCAGAAAGAACTTCGTATTTTTGTTTGGCGCGTTAATTAATTTGACCGTTAGGGTCGACACATATTTTCCCCCAATCAGGATGATTTATCCTATTCAGCCCGGATCATTTTCCCGGGCAGCACTAAATTGGGGAAAAGCCGCCAAACACTCTCTTCCTCAGAACTTTTTCGAACTGGACAGACGTAATTACTGTCCGCTCTCCTTTTAGCAGCAGCATCACGACACCATGAGGAAAGCCATCTAATTTATGGACCTCTTGAATCTATTCTCTTAGACCAAGGGTTCCCAGTTGAATATGAATTAAATGAATTCAATCCGCCTCACACAGGAACAACTTTAAGTCACCTTCAACTTTGGCTATGTCGACTTCGACGCAAAATTCCGCTCAGACCTCCAGCTACTTCATCCCTGGGAAACATTTTCGGGAGACATTCACGCTTCTCTCCCCAAACAAACAGGACCACACATTCATAGGCGACTACATTCCTGTCCCTAACCAGCAAACACGACTTTTGCTACACCTCTGGCGACCATATCTCACTCTCACATTCAACAATGCCTTAACCTAGCGACGCACATTTCACTCAGGCAAATAGCTGCTAAAATTCCTTATCAACTCCATAACTATTTCCTTCCTTCCTTCCTAGAAGACTTGCAGCATAAATGTAAACCCTTTATTCCACACTGCCATTAAAACCTTCATATAACAACCTTACGGCATCTTCGTTCTTCTCTCTCCTTTATTTTCCAACATTTAGCGAGGAAATAAAAACGTAAACACACGTAACATATATCTTATCCATAAAACCTGATACCGAGCCATGTCTGCGACTTGCGAGCAGATACCGCCAAATCAAACACTAGTGTTAGTATATCACGGACTCCTACACATCGACACACGAGCAAAAACTTATATTCACCAGTTCTTTGAAGAAACAAGGTGTCGTCTAGAAGGTTAGTTGGTTGTTTTGATTTATGGCAATCAATCCTTTTTGGGTCATTTAACTGCAAATTAAATTTCAAACAATTCAGTTTAGCAAAAGTGAACAGTTTAGTTCTATTCAAAAATAGTTCTATTTCAAACAATTCAGTTTAGCAGAAGTATGCGGTTTAAGTGTCAAAACGGTCCTATTTCAAGCAATTCAGTTAAGCGTAAGTACACAGTTTAGTTCTATTTGACCCATAGATAAGACCCTATCAGGTGCTGACACTCTAGGTCAGAGTGGACATGGAAGTGATGACAATAAAGGGGTACTCCTCATTCCCCAGAGCTCCTGTATTACTGAAGCCTCACCATCAGATTGTTTAGAGTCATATCCAGGACTCTTGTTGGGGAAGTCTTACCCCTCAGCTGAGATGCAATCAGTGTATTCTACAACTCCAGCTAATTGGGCCACAGGAGCTCAGGGGTTGTTGTATTGCCACTATTTGCCTCTTTTGAAAGGGGCATAGGGTGTGTGCTGGTGTCAGGAGTGGGATTAATTCAGTATTGTTGTAGGGACTGTATTGGGTTACAGCCTGCTTTTTTTTTGTCTGCCAGTTGAACACTAGCTGGGACCCTATGGCGGTAAGTATTATCGTTATTATTCTACACCATGAAGATTGATTTACCATGGTAAATATTGTTCTTTCTTTGAATGAAATTTTGAATAGGATTGACGTTGCTTTTTTTTACCATTTATGTTTCAAATTCAAAAGATTATACTGCTCAACACTGTAAAATTATGCTATTTGAAAAATACCGTCTGATTTAGAATGAACTTTTATTCCTGAATTAATGAATTTAAACAGTGTTTCAATCAGTCAAAATATGATCACTGAACGTCTATGCATTTTTGCCATCAAAAGGTTATTCATGCCTTTATAATAAAACTCTAAGAGTTTTGATGCCGAGAAATCTTTTGATGACAAAATGTGTCCTGATACTTGAAGAAATCATGGTGGATGGGAGATTAGACAAATATGGTGGATGTCGCAAAGTCTCTACATGTGTCATGAAGCAAATTTATTTAAGCTTGAAAAAAAAAGCGCATCACTTCTTTTTTCTTGTTCATGATTAGGGGCATATAACTTTCAAAATCAAATTCTTAAAGAAGTGACAGAAAATTAGGAAATAGGATGCTTTAATAATTAGTAATATAAAACTTTTACACAACAACTATTGAAATATGTTAGAACAGAATTGAAACAGTTAATACTAAAATTGAACAGTATTTTCTGAACAACCTAATTGTTGATTTGTTTGGGTTTTATGGCATATCAACCTTTGTAGGTCATTTAAAGCCAAATACATTTTTATACAAATTCTATTTCAAACAATTCAGTTCAGCATAAGTAGACAATCTAATTGTAAAAAAACATTTCTATTTCAAGCTATTCAGTTTAGCCAAACTGTTCTAATTCAAACAACTCAGTCTAGTATAAGTATAGTTTTTATTTACACAGTTAAATGCCAAAACAGTTCCATTTCAAATAATTCAGTTTAGTATAAGTACACTGTTTAGCTCTATTTGACCCATAGATAGGACTCTATCACGTACTACCACTTGGTGTCAGAGTGGACCGGGGAGCGATGGCAATAAAGGGGTACTCCACATTCCCCAAAGCTCCAGCATTACTGAAACCTTAACATCAGATTGTTTAGTATCATATCAGGACACTTGTTGGGTGGGGAGAGTCTTACCTCTCTGCAAAGAAGCGGTCAGTGTATTCTACAGCCCCAGCTGACTGGGCAACCTAATTGTTGAAATCAATGATAGTCGGCAATATTTCATCTAAACAAATAAGAAATATATGTAATCATGCTTGTGATGTAAGGGTAACTATCATTGGAAATGGATATGGCAAACCAAGTTCAAATCCTGGACTAGGTTGTTTGCATTTTCAAATAGTGCTAATACCCTTGGGAAAGTTATGCATTCAATTATTCTCCCTTCAGCTATGGGTAAATAGTAGGGCAGACTGAGTTCTTCACCCTTGAGGCAACTGATCTAGGAGAAGGAAAACTCTGTATTCAAACCTGTTAAACTCAGCTAAAAAATTTACCTTGTGTCACATCTTGTTCATGAAGATGGGTTGATATATATACATATATATATATATATATGAATCCAATTATTCTCCCTCCAGCTATGGGTAAATAGTAGGGCAGACTGGGTTCTTTAGCCTTGATGAGGCAACTGGTCTAGGAGAAGGAAAACTCTGTATTCAAACCTGTTACACTCCGCTTAAAAATTGACCTCATGTCATATCCTGCTTGAGCAGAGGGGTTGGTAAATATGTACGCATATATATATATATATATATATATATATATATATATCTGCTATTAACACCAATACAGTCATAACAAAAATGAGAATTGTCTTTCTCTTTTATACAATACAAGGCTTGTTCGTTTGACCAGATTTTACGAGTAACCCATTAATCATCTTTCACCTTAGAACATTTAAATCTTACATCTTGTAAATTACTTTCTGCCAAATATTCATCAACTACTACATTATTACTGATTTGCATTATATATTGTGTAATATATATTACTTATCATAACCCTTAGCTCAGGTAGTGTAATGGTCAACCAGCTTGATTAGCAAACCTGCAAGAGTAAGTTTGAGTCTCATTGGGTGCCCCATTCATTCAGCCTTGTGCCACATCTTAGCAAAATGGTTCGTAAATTACTAGCTTACCAATTATCCGTTTCCTTTTACCTGGCAGCCTACTTGACTGGGGCTGTAGAACACCCCAATTGCATCTCTGGAAAAGGGGTAAGACCCCGCCCACTCCCAATGAGTATCCTGGATATGATATTAAACCATCTGATGGCAAGGCTCCAGCCTTGGAGATTTGGGGAAAGTAGAGTACCCTTTCATTGCCATTGCTCCCAGGTCCACTCTAACCTGGAGTGGTAGCACCTGATAGAGGGGTCCTATCAATGGGTCAAATAGAACAAACTGTGAAAACAAATGACTCATCTTAAATGGCTTGAAACCATTTAACGGTGTGCAAAAAAGAGTTTAGGCTCTTTTAAGAATGTTATCAATAAAATGTGTTTACAAATCATTATATATATATATATATATATATATATATATATATATATAAAATATTGATGTATAAACAGGATTTGACATTAAATAACTTACAATGGTTGATATGCCATATAACCCAACCAAACCAAAGCTCCAGCATTACTGGAGCCTCACCATCAGATTATTTAGTGTTATATCCAGGATACTCTTTGGCAGGGGAAGGTTTTACTCCTCTGCAGAGATGCAGTTGGTGTATTCTAACGCCTCAGCCGAATGGGCTGGTTAGTCAAGTAAACTTGCCCAAGACAAAAGGTAATGCAAATTCAAGTCTAATTGGCAGCTTATACTTTATTATTGTCTTTGATAGAAATGATGACCCCAGTAAATTGCAATACGGAATTTTTTTCTTAATTAAAAAATACCCAAACAAATTCAGGATTCCATATGCTGACCTGAAACCCAAAATCAATAAACTTCTTCACGTAAAATGGCAACAACAGTGGAATAATAACACCAACAATAAACTCTTCCAGATCCAGCATGCTTTAAGAGAATGGAGACCAACTCTCAGAAAATCAAGAAGAGAACAAGTCATAATATCCTGATTGTGCATTGGTCATACAAGGCTTACTCACTCTTTCATACTGAAACAGGAATAACTAGTGTTTGACATATAAAATGCCTGGCACCATGGAACACATTCTCATAGAATGTAGAGAATTCACTCTCATCAGAAAGCAATTTTTCAAGGTGAATAGTTTGAGAGATCTGTTTGAGAACGTCAAAATGGATGATGTTTGGTCCTTCTTGAGAGAGACAGGGTCATATAAAAAAATATGATGAATTGAAACTATTTAATTGTGTGCAAACAAATGTGATGCTGCTTATCTAAAATGTTATCTGTAAAGTATTCGTTTAGAAATCCAAGGTTATATATATATATATATATAAATAATAATTTGTCATTGAATAACTTACAAAGGTTGATATGCCATAAAACCCAAACAAGCAACCAAAATGATCAAAGAAAATATCAGTCAAAATTGATAACAAATATTGTAACTTTTTCGAACAGGGATTCATGACAACCTTAAAAGCATTAACTGATATGGAAAAAAAACAGCAAGTCTAGGTGACAAAACAGAGATGATACGGTTAATCACATAACTGAATGAAGTCGATTGACACAACAGGAATACAAGATTAGGCATGAGAAAGGTGATCCACTGGGAATTGAGGAAGAAATTAAAATTCAACCATAATCCTATTTATCAACCCCTCCGCTCAGGCAGGATATGATACAAGGTCAATTTTTAAGCGGAGTTTACCAGGTTTGGATTCAGAGTTTTCCTTCTCCTAGACTAGTTGCCTAACCAAGGCTGAAGAACTCAGTCTGTCCTACTATTTACCCATAGCTGGAGGAAGAATAATTGGATTCATACCTTTCCCAAGGGTATTAGTGCTATGTGAAACGCAATCAGCCTCGTCCAGGATTTGAACTCGTGTCAAAAAGATCACTACATCCCAGTCAGAAGACCAGACCTAGTGTTAATTAACAAGAAAAGAACTTGTCATTTATTAAATTTTGCTGTTCAAGCAGACCACAGATTGAAAATAACAAGAAAATGAAAAGATACACAAATACTTGGATCTTGTCAGTGATCAGAAAAAAACTGTAACATGAGGATGATGGTGGTACCAATTGAAGTTGGTGCACTTGATTGGAAATCAGTGGAAGAATTAAGACCAAGACCACAGCAGTGTTAAAATCAGTTAGAATACTTAGAGATCAGTGAAAACTTGCTGTCACTCAGACTTTTGTAGTAGGTTACCAATTATTACTGGCGCAAAAAAACTTGCAAGAAAAATAACAACAACCAATTGATTAGATTTGAATCATAATTTTATTTGGACAAAGGTCAGTAAATTAGTGCTTAAAAAATAACCAAATATAATGTGACAATATTCACTGTATATATTGTAACTACTACAATATATTTGTCAAATCTCGCGCGTTTTCAAATATTGGTATAGTGCCTGTTTTGACTAAAAGTGACAAAATATTTTAAGTTAAAAAATGCATCATGAAATATTTTAATCAAAATTCCCAGATTTTGAAGTTTTTTTTAAGGCATCCAGGAGAATAGCTATGTATATGTCAGAGGCGCATGATGTAACAATTACCATTTTCGGAAACAAACTCAATGAGCCAAGTTCAAATCCTGGACAAGACTGTTCACATTTTACTTTTGTGCTAATGCCCTTGAAAAAGACAGAATCCCTCTCCTCTTAGTAGGGCAGACTGACCTCTTTAGCCTTAGTAAGACAACCAGTCTAGGAGAAGGAAAAATACTCTGGATTTAAAACCAGGGGGCGTGGGGCTAGCAATTCCTCAGCATAAAACCTACTTGCTACAAAACCACAGCACCATTTATATATATGTATATATATATATATATTATATATATATATATATATATATCCAGTCAGCTTCCAAAGACTATGGGTGTGGATTATTTGTGTATAGAATATATGAGTGATTTCATATAAATCTATAGGAGTGCTCAATGTATGGCTATTGTTATATATTCCTTTTCAGGTTTATATAAGAAAACTCACATACAGAGCGTATACAATGTAACTAGAAGAAAACTTAACCAAGGTTAAATTGTCAGTATAAATTCATTTCAGCGAACAATATAATCTGTCTTTTCAGATGGCATTTTTTTTCCATCCTCAAATTAAGTATGTATGCCCTCTGAAGAGATGAAGATTATATTCTTTGCCAAAATAAATCTATAATGACAATTTAACCAGGGTTGAGTTTTCTTCCAGTTACATTATATATATATATATATATATATATATATATATATATATATATAGATTGCTTGGCTTGTGTAAGATGGCATTATTGGACAGTGGCAAGAAAGAGTTTAATGTTGAAAATAGGTTTAAAATACTTTGAGATAATTTAAATTGAATCTAGAATAATAAGTACATTTGATGAAAGCAGAATCTTGGACCATATGAGTAAGGCATCACTCGAACTACTGTAGGTCACATCATAAGTGAAGAAAACAAGAGTTAAGGTCATTGATGTGCGAGTGACATTTTTCCAAGTAGTCATTCAGGTAGACATAACTGGACTTGTCTCAACCTCAGAATAATAAAACAATCCTTTCATATTTTTAATTTAGCTTTTTGCTTCATTGGCAACTGCCAGCAAGCAGGAGGTATTGGGAAACAAAAATAACACTAAGCACTGAATGCCAAAATGCTTCTTGTTTTGTGACTTGCAACTGTGTAAGAGGCTCCAATTTGCAGGCCAAGAGGGATACAGAGACTATATTCTAATGTTATTCTGGATCCTATATAATAATAAAAAAAAACAAAACATTTCAGTGAATGTTCTCGTTTAAATTCTTTCATTTATTACAGGGTGTGGCAGAAATACCTCCTACATTTTCAAATGTCACCTGTGTGGTACAAGTGAACTTAGGCAAGTGGTAATGGTAGCTCAATGAAGCTGATTTCATTATTTTTCTTCAGACATGATCATGGTTTGGACCCGTGCACACAAGTGTGTTTGTTCTTGAAATGACTTCTTTAAAGACTGCTGAATCTGTAATTGCTATTTAGAAAGCTTTCCAAGCTCATTTCATGCATAACATGAAATGAGCATGCTTTTCTGGATAGAAAATCAATACTGCTATGAAGGGAAAATTCTATCCGGAACAGCATCATTCTGATGTGGGAGTATTTCTGCTGCACCCTGTACAATGCTGTCACTATAATTTCTTGTATTGAGTTGAAATATAATTATATCTCTCTGTATAACAACTAATGTACTAGAGCGAGTCAAAAGTTTTCCAATATTTTGGTAGGTGCTAATTTGTGGCATGTGCATAATGAGATCAAAGCAGTTCAAGATGTATAATAGGTACTAGCTGTGGTTTGTAGTATGATGGTAGTTGGTGTGCTGACATGTTGTGGATTGGTTCATTCTTTGAGTGATTTGAAAGGGACATAAATGAACATGCAATACAGTCTAATTGAGGAACTTATGCTTTGAGTTCGAACTGGATTATAATACCCCAAAAGGTGAAGACGTAGGTTAATCACAGTATTCTTTGCACCAGATGGTTCAAGAAATTTCGCCCAGGTTGCAAGAACCTCAAAGATCTGGCAAAGTCAGATGGGCCTAACACTGAGGATTCTGAAGCCATGCTCCAAACTATAGAAGCAAATCTAGTGAGTAGCACTGAGGGAGTATCAGGTGAGCTTGACATCACACAGTCTGGTGCAAATTAGTCACATTTATGACCTCTGCAAAAGCACTTGGAATTTATAAAAGA